>JAESIX010000056.1:0-194585 GCA_016802215.1 Brachionus paranguensis | reverse complement strand
AATTTTGTCCTTGTCATTACCCATAAAGATTTGGTAAATGTCATTCCATCTTAAACTGTGGACGTCTGTTGAAACTCCTATTTTCCGTAATCGACATATCTGGTTCAATTTCAGTTTGTTGTTGTTTGAATACCTTCCAAGACACCGATCATCTTTCTCATAGGTGAAAGGCTTGATTGTGGTGATGTTTTACCATACTGGTTTGGTCTGCTGATTTGTTCTTTTTTTCCTTGCCAAAAGAACCGCTCTTTGGGTCAGGAGGTTAATTAATAGTTTCTTTGGTGCCTTCAAAGCTGCTGTTTTCTCCAACCACTCAGCTTGTTCTACCTCTGAACCATTTGCTAATGTTTCATTTTCGTTTAGGTAGTGAAAATCAGTTCCTAATAAGCTGTTTTGCGCTTTTATCATGTGGACTAGCGCTTGTACCGGCAGACTTTCGCAGTATTCCATTGAAATCGGTATCGAAAAGAAGTTCATTGTGGACATTTTTTTTTTTTTTTTTTTATTTATCGCTGCTACCAAAATGAAATGGGGGTTTTACATCAATAATAACACAAGTATACTTTTGAAATAGGTTATTAAATAATTGTTGAGGCCTAAACAATTTATGTATTTTTTATATCTCCTAGTTCTTAGAATCGTGTCGTTATTTACATACCCATAAATTTCGTGGTAAGAACATGTGGATTTAATAATTAAGACAAAGTTTAAATAAATGTCTTGTCAGCATCTAGAAGCGTCTGCTTCTGAGGTACATGACAATCATATTAATTCTTATTTATCTTTGTGCATCAGCTGAGATACTGATGTTTAAGTGATACGTGGGGTGTATTACACATTGAATGAACGAGCTAGAAGGCACTCTAATGAAATGCAGTCCTTGAAGGAATCTTTTGGAAGGCACTTATATGAAAGGCAGTCGTTGAAGGATCTGTTTTAAGACAATAATATGAAAGGTTCTCATTGGAGAAACTTCAAGGCAGGAACCCTTTAAAAAGCCCATTTTGAAAGGTGAATCTTGAAAAATTATCTGAAATAAATTTGTAGAAACCTTTTTCGAAATGATCCCGTGAGCAAAAATACGTAGAGAAAATTTTATTTAGTCGTTAATTTAAGGAACCTGCTGAAAAGCTCTAAAATGAAATGCTCTTTCTAAAAAGAACCACGAGGAGTATCCCCTCCAAAAGCAAATTTTAAAAGGTGAATCTCTAAATATTTATCTGAAATTATTTTGTTGAATCCTCTTTCGAACGGATACTTTGGGTTTTAAAAAAGCAGCGAAATTTTGATTAATTTCGTTCATTGAAGGAACCAGCTAGAAGGCCCTCTAATGAAAGGCAATCCTTGAAGGAATCTCTTGGAAGGCACTTATATGAAAGGCAGTCCTTGAAGGATCTGTTTTAAGACAATAATATGAAAGGATCTCATTGGTGAAACTTAAAAGCAGGAACCCTTTAAAAAGCCCATTTTGAAAGGTGAATCTTGAAAAATTATCTGAAATAAATTTGTAGAAACCTTTTTCGAAATGATCCCGTGAGCAAAAATACGTAGAAAAAATTTTATTTAGTCGTTTATTTAAGGAACCTGCTGAAAAGCTCTAAAATGAAATGCTCTTTCTAAAAGGTACCACGAGGAAGATCCCCTTCAAAAGCACATTTTTAAAAGGTGAAACTCTAAATAGTTATCTGAAATTATTTTGTTGAATCCTTTTTTGAACGGATCCTTTGGATTAAAATAGCAGAGAAATTTTGATTAATTTCGTTCATTGAAGGAACGAGTTTGAAGGCACTCTAATGAAAGGCAGTCCTTGAAGGAATCTTTTGGAAGGCACTTATATGAAAGGCAGTCCTTGAAGGATCTGTTTTAAGACATTAATTTGATAGGTTCTCATTGGAGAAACTTCAAGGCAGGAACCTTTTAAAAAGCCCATTTTGAGAGGTGAATCTTGAAAAATTATCTGAAACTAATTTGTAGAATCCTTTTTCTATATGATCCCGTGAGCAAGAATACGTAGAGAAAATTTAATCTAGTCGTTCATTTAAGGAACCTGCTGAAAAGCACTCAAATAAAATGCTCTTCTAAAAGGAACCACGAGGAAGATCCCCTTCAAAAGCACATTTTGAAAGGTGAATCTCTAAATATTTATCTGAAATTATTTTGTTGAATCCTTTTTCGAACGGATCCTTTGGGTTAAAATAGCAGAGAAATTTTGATTAATTTCGTTCATTTCATGAACGAGCTAGAAGGCACTCTAATGAAAGGCAGTCCTTGAAGGAATCTTTTGGAAGGCACTTATATGAAAGGCAGTCCTTGAAGGATCTGTTTTAAGACAATAATATGAAAGGTTCTCATTGGAGAAACTTCAAGGCAGGAACCCTTTAAAAAGCCCATTTTGAAAGGTGAATCTTGAAAAATTATCTGAAACTAATTTGTAGAATCCTTTTTCGATATGATCCCGTGAGCAAAAATACGTAGAGAAAATTTTATCTAGTCGTTCATTTAAGGAACCTGCTGAAAAGCATTCAAATAAAATGCTCTTCTAAAAGGAATCACGAGGAAGATCCCCTTCAAAAGCACATTTTTAAAGGTGAATCTCTAAATATTTATCTGAAATTATTTTGTTGAATCCTTTTTCGAACGGATCCTTTGGGTTAAAATAGGAGAGAAATTTTGATTAATTTCGTTCATTGAAGGAACCAGCTAGAAGGCACTCTAATGAAAGGCAGTCCTTGAAGGAATCTTTTGGAAGGCACTTATATGAAAGGCAGTCGTTGAAGGATCTGTTTTAAGACAATAATATGAAAGGTTCTCATTGTAGAAACTTCAAGGCAGGAACCCTTTAAAAAGCCCATTTTGAAAGGTGAATCTTGAAAAATTATCTGAAATAATTTGTAGAAACCTTTTTCGATATGATCCCGTGAGCAAAAATACGTAGAGAAAATTTTATTTAGTCGTTCATTTAAGGAACCTGCTGAAAAGCACTCAAATAAAATGCTCTTCTAAAAGGAACCACGAGGAAGATCCCCTTCAAAAGCACATTTTGAAAGGTGAATCTCTAAATATTTATCTGAAATTATTTTGTTGAATCCTTTTTCGAACGGATCCTTTGGGTTAAAATAGCAGAGAAATTTTGATTAATTTCGTTCATTGAAGGAACGAGCTAGAAGGCACTCTAATGAAAGGCAGTCCTTGAAGGAATCTCTTGGAAGGCACTTATATGAAAGGCAGTCCTTGAAGGATCTGTTTTAAGACAATAATATGAAAGGTTCTCATTGGAGAAACTTCAAGGCAGAAACCCTTTAAAAAGCCCATTTTGAAAGGTGAAACTTGAAAAATTATCTGAAATTAATTTGTAGAATCCTTTTTCTTTATGATCCCGTGAGCAAAAATACGTAGAGAAAATTTTATTTAGTCGTTAATTTAAGGAACCTGCTGAAAAGCACTCAAATAAAATGCTCTTCTAAAAGGAACCACGAGGAAGATCCCCTTCAAAAGCACATTTTGAAAGGTGAATCTCTAAATATTTATCTGAAATTATTTTGTTGAATCCTTTTTCGAACGGATCCTTTGGGTTAAAATAGCAGAGAAATTTTTATTAATTTCGTTCATTGAATGAACGAGCTAGAAGGCACTCTAATGAAAGGCAGTCCTTGAAGGAATCTTTTGGAAGGCACTTATATGAAAGGCTGTCCTTGAAGGATCTGTTTTAAGACAATAATATGAAAGGATCTCATTGGAGAAACTTCAAGGCAGGAACCCTTTAAAAAGCCCATTTTGAAAGGTGAATCTTGAAAAATTATCTGAAATAAATTTGTAGAAACCTTTTTCGAAATGATCCCGTGAGCAAAAATACGTAGAGAAAATTTTATTTAGTCGTTCATTTAAGGAACCTGCTGAAAAGCACTCTCTAATAAAATGCTCTTCTAAAAGGAACCACGAGGAAGATCCCCTTCAAAAGCACATTTTGAAAGGTGAATCTCTAAATATTTATCTGAAATTATTTTGTTGAATCCTTTTTCGAACGGATCCTTTGGGTTAAAATAGGAGAGAAATTTTGATTAATTTCGTTCATTGAAGGAACCAGCTAGAAGGCACTCTAATGAAAGGCAGTCCTTGAAGGAATCTTTTGAAAGGCACTTATATGAAAGGCAGTCGTTGAAGGATCTGTTTTAAGACAATAATATGAAAGGTTCTCATTGGAGAAACTTCAAGGCAGGAACCCTTTTAAAAAGCCCATTTTGAAAGGTGAATCTTGAAAAATTATCTGAAATAAATTTGTAGAAACCTTTTTCGAAATGATCCCGTGAGCAAAAATACGTAGAGAAAATTTTATTTAGTCGTTAATTTAAGGAACCTGCTGAAAAGCACTCAAATAAAATGCTCTTCTAAAAGGAACCACGAGGAAGATCCCCTTCAAAAGCACATTTTGAAAGGTGAATCTCTAAATATTTATCTGAAATTATTTTGTTGAATCCTTTTTCGAACGGATCCTTTGGGTTAAAATAGGAGAGAAATTTTGATTAATTTCGTTCATTGAAGGAACCAGCTAGAAGGCACTCTAATGAAAGGCAGTCCTTGAAGGAATCTTTTGGAAGGCACTTATATGAATGGCAGTCCTTGAAGGATCTGTTTTAAGACAATAATATGAAAGGTTCTCATTGGAGAAACTTCAAGGCAGGAACCCTTTAAAAAGCCCATTTTGAAAGGTGAATCTTGAAAAATTATCTGAAATTAATTTGTAGAATCCTTTTTCGATATGATCCCGTGAGCAAAAATACGTAGAGAAAATTTTATTTAGTCGTTAATTTAAGGAACCTGCTGAAAAGCACTCAAATAAAATGCTCTTCTAAAAGGAACCACGAGGAAGATCCCCTTCAAAAGCACATTTTTAAAGGTGAATCTCTAAATATTTATCTGAAATTATTTTGTTGAATCCTTTTTCGAACGGATCCTTTGGGTTAAAATAGGAGAGAAATTTTGATTAATTTCGTTCATTGAAGGAACCAGCTAGAAGGCACTCTAATGAAAGGCAGTCCTTGAAGGAATCTTTTGGAAGGCACTTATATGAAAGGCAGTCCTTGAAGGATCTGTTTTAAGACAATAATATGAAAGATTCTCATTGGAGAAACTTCAAGGCAGGAACCCTTTAAAAAGCCCATTTTGAAAGGTGAATCTTGAAAAATTATCTGAAATTAATTTGTAGAATCCTTTTTCGATATGATCCCATTAGCAAAAATACGAAGTGAAAATTTTATTTAGTCGTTAATTTAAGGAACCTGCTGAAAAGCACTCAAATAAAATGCCTTTCTAAAAGGAACCACGAGGAAGATCCCCTTCAAAAGCACATTTTTAAAGGTGAATCTCTAAATATTTATCTGAAATTATTTTGTTGAATCCTTTTTCGAACGGATCCTTTGGGTTAAAATAGAAGTGAAATTTTGATTAATTTCGTTCATTGAAGGAACGAGCTAGAAGGCACTCTAATGAAAGGCAGTCCTTGAAGGTGTCTTTTGGAAGGCACTTATATGAAAGGCAGTCCTTGAAGGATCTGTTTTAAGACAATAATATGAAAGATTCTCATTGGAGAAACTTCAAGGCAGGAACCCTTTAAAAAGCCCATTTTGAAAGGTGAATCTTGAAAAATTATCTGAAATAAATTTGTAGAAACCTTTTTCGAAATGATCCCGTGAGCAAAAATACGTAGAGAAAATTTTATTTAGTCGTTCATTTAAGGAAGATGCTGAAAAGCACTCAAATAAAATGCTCTTCAAAAGGAACCACGAGGAAGATCCCCTTCAAAAGCACATTTTTAAAGGTGAATCTCTAAATATTTATCTGAAATTATTTTGTTGAATCCTTTTTCGAACGGATCCTTTGGGTTAAAATAGGAGAGAAATTTTGATTAATTTCGTTCATTGAACGAACCAGCTAGAAGGCACTCTAATGAAAGGCAGTCCTTGAAGGAATCTTTTGGAAGGCACTTATATGAAAGGCAGTCCTTGAAGGATCTGTTTTAAGACAATAATATGAAAGGTTCTCATTGGAGAAACTTCAAGGCAGGAACCCTTTAAAAAGCCCATTTTGAAAGGTGAATCTTGAAAAATTATCTCAAATTAATTTGTAGAATCCTTTTTCGAAATGATCCCGTGAGCAAAAAAACGTAGAGAAAATTTTATTTAGTCGTTCATTTAAGGAACCTGCTGAAAAGCACTCAAATAAATAATCTTCTAAAAGGAACCACGAGGAAGATCCCCTTCAAAAGCACATTTTGAAAGGTGAATCTCTATATATTTATCTGAAATTATTTTGTTGAATCCTTTATCGAACGGATCCTTAGGGTTAAAATAGCAGAGAAATTTTGATTAATTTCGTTCATTGAAGGAACGAGCTAGAAGGCACTCTAATGAAAGGCAGTCCTTGAAGGAATCTTTTGGAAGGCACTTATATGAAAGGCAGTCCTTGAAGGATCTGTTTTAAGACAATAATATGAAAGGTTCTCATTGGAGAAACTTCAAGGCAGGAACCCTTTAAAAAGCCCATTTTGAAAGGTGAATCTTGAAAAATTATCTGAAATAAATTTGTAGAAACCTTTTTCGAAATGATCCCGTGAGCAAAAATACGTAGAGAAAATTTTATTTAGTCGTTAATTTAAGGAACCTGCTGAAAAGCACTCAAATAAAATGCTCTTCTAAAAGGAACCACGAGGAAGATCCCCTTCAAAAGCACATTTTTAAAGGTGAATCTCTAAATATTTATCTGAAATTATTTTGTTGAATCCTTTTTCGAACGGATCCTTTGGGTTAAAATAGCAGTGAAATTTTGATTAATTTCGTTCATTGAAGGAACGAGCTAGAAGGCACTCTAATGAAAGGCAGTCCTCAAAGGAATCTTTTGGAAGGCACTTATATGAAAGGCAGTCCTTGAAGGATCTGTTTTAAGACAATAATATGAAAGGATCTCATTGGAGAAACTTCAAGGCAGGAACCCTTTAAAAAGCCCATTTTGAAAGGTGAATCTTGAAAAATTATCTCAAATTAATTTGTAGAATCCTTTTTCGAAATGATCCCGTGAGCAAAAATACGTAGAAAAATTTTATTTAGTCGTTAATTTAAGGAACCTGCTGAAAAGCACTCAAATAAATAATCTTCTAAAAGGAACCACGAGGAAGATCCCCTTCAAAAGCACATTTTGAAAGGTGAATCTCTATATATTTATCTGAAATTATTTTGTTGAATCCTTTTTCGAACGGATCCTTTGGGTTAAAATAGCAGAGAAATTTTGATTAATTTCGTTCATTGAAGGAACGAGCTAGAAGGCACTCTAATGAAAGGCAGTCCTTGAAGGTGTCTTTTGGAAGGCACTTATATGAAAGGCAGTCCTTGAAGGATCTG
Source organism: Brachionus paranguensis (assembly GCA_016802215.1). Taxonomy (NCBI): domain Eukaryota; kingdom Metazoa; phylum Rotifera; class Eurotatoria; order Ploima; family Brachionidae; genus Brachionus; species Brachionus paranguensis. The sequence goes on along the minus strand of JAESIX010000056.1, from coordinate 187,194 downwards.
TTTTAAGACAATGGTATGAAAGGTTCTCATTGGAGAAACTTCAAGGCAGGAACCCTTTAAAAAGCCCATTTTGAAAGGTGAATCTTGAAAAATTATCTGAAATAAATTTGTAGAAACCTTTTTCGAAATGATCCCGTGAGCAAAAATACGTAGAGAAAATTTTATTTAGTCGTTCATTTAAGGAACCTGCTGAAAAGCACTCACATAAAATGCTCTTCTAAAAGGACCTAGAGGAAGATCCCCTTTAAAAGCCCATTTTGAAAGGTGAATCTTGAAAAATTATCTGAAATAAATTTTAAGAAACCTTTTTAAAAATGATCCCGTGAGCAAAAATACGTATAGCAAATTTTATATAGTCTATAATTTAAGGAACCTGCTGAAAAGCATTCAAATAAAAAGCTCTTCTAAAAGGAACCACAATGAAGATCCCCTTCAAAATCACATTTTGATAGGTGAATCTCTAAATATTTATCTGAAATTATTTTGTTGAATCCTTTTTCGAACGGATCCTTTGGGTTAAAATAGGAGAGAAATTTTGATTAATTTCGTTCATTGAAGGAACCAGCTAGAAGGCACTCTAATGAAAGGCAGTCCTTGAAGGAATCTTTTGGAAGGCACTTATATGAAAGGCAGTCGTTGAAGGATCTGTTTTAAGACAATAATATGAAAGGTTCTCATTGGAGAAACTTCAAGGCAGGAACCCTTTAAAAAGCCCATTTTGAAAGGTGAATCTTGAAAAATTATCTGAAACTAATTTGTAGAATCCTTTTTCTTTATGATCCCGTGAGCAAAAATACGTAGAGAAAATTTAATCTAGTCGTTCATTTAAGGAACCTGCTGAAAAGCACTCAAATAAAATGCTCTTCTAAAAGGAACCACGAGGAAGATCCCCTTCAAAAGCACATTTTGAAAGGTGAATCTCTAAATATTTATCTGAAATTATTTTGTTGAATCCTTTTTCGAACGGATCCTTTGGGTTAAAATAGGAGAGAAATTTTGATTAATTTCGTTCATTGAAGGAACCAGCTAGAAGGCACTCTAATGAAAGGCAGTCCTTGAAGGAATCTTTTGGAAGGCACTTATATGAAAGGCAGTCGTTGAAGGATCTGTTTTAAGACAATAATATGAAAGGTTCTCATTGGAGAAACTTCAAGGCAGGAACCCTTTAAAAAGCCCATTTTGAAAGGTGAATCTTGAAAAATTATCTGAAATTATTTTGTTGAATCCTTTTTCGAAATGATCCCGTGAGCAAAAATACGTAGAGAAAATTTTATTTAGTCGTTCATTTAAGGAACCTGCTGAAAAGCACTCAAATAAAATGCTCTTCTAAAAGGAACCACGAGGAAGATCCCCTTCAAAAGCACATTTTGAAAGGTGAATCTCTATATATTTATCTGAAATTATTTTGTTGAATCCTTTATCGAACGGATCCTTTGGGTTAAAATAGCAGAGAAATTTTGATTAATTTCGTTCATTGAAGGAACGAGCTAGAAGGCACTCTAATGAAAGGCAGTCCTTGAAGGAATCTTTTGGAAGGCACTTATATGAAAGGCAGTCCTTGAAGGATCTGTTTTAAGACAATAATATGAAAGGTTCTCATTGGAGAAACTTCAAGGCAGGAACCCTTTAAAAAGCCCATTTTGAAAGGTGAATCTTGAAAAATTATCTGAAATAAATTTGTAGAAACCTTTTTCGAAATGATCCCGTGAGCAAAAATACGTAGAGAAAATTTTATTTAGTCGTTAATTTAAGGAACCTGCTGAAAAGCACTCAAATAAAATGCCTTTCTAAAAGGAACCACGAGGAAGATCCCCTTCAAAAGCACATTTTGAAAGGTGAATCACTAAATATTTATCTGAAATTATTTTGTTGAATCCTTTAATAGTCGTTCATTTAAGGACTCTTCTAAAAGGAACCACAAGGAAGATCCCCTTCAAAATCACATTTTGAAAGGTGAATCTCTAAATATTTATCTGAAATTATTTTGTTGAATCCTTTTTCGAACGGATCCTTTGGGTTAAAATAGGAGAGAAATTTTGATTAATTTCGTTCATTGAAGGAACCAGCTAGAAGGCACTCTAATGAAAGGCAGTCCTTGAAGGAATCTTTTGGAAGGCACTTATATGAAAGGCAGTCGTTGAAGGATCTGTTTTAAGACAATAATATGAAAGGTTCTCATTGGAGAAACTTCAAGGCAGGAACCCTTTAAAAAGCCCATTTTGAAAGGTGAATCTTGAAAAATTATCTGAAACTAATTTGTAGAATCCTTTTTCTATATGATCCCGTGAGCAAAAATACGTAGAGAAAATTTTATCTAGTCGTTCATTTTAGGAACCTGCTGAAAAGCATTCAAATAAAAAGCTCTTCTAAAAGGAACCACAATGAAGATCCCCTTCAAAATCACATTTTGATAGGTGAATCTCTAAATATTTATCTGAAATTATTTTGTTGAATCCTTTTTCGAACGGATCCTTTGGGTTAAAATAGGAGAGAAATTTTGATTAATTTCGTTCATTGAAGGAACCAGCTAGAAGGCACTCTAATGAAAGGCAGTCCTTGAAGGAATCTTTTGGAAGGCACTTATATGAAAGGCAGTCCTTGAAGGATCTGTTTTAAGACAATAATATGAAAGGTTCTCATTGGAGAAACTTCAAGGCAGGAACCCTTTAAAAAGCCCATTTTGAAAGGTGAATCTTGAAAAATTATCTGAAATAAATTTGTAGAAACCTTTTTCGAAATGATCCCGTGAGCAAAAATACGAAGAGAAAATTTTATTTAGTCGTTCATTTAAGGAACCTGCTGAAAAGCATTCAAATAAAATGCTCTTCTAAAAGGAACCACAAGGAAGATCCCCTTCAAAATCACATTTTGAAAGGTGAATCTCTAAATATTTATCTGAAATTATTTTGTTGAATCCTTTTTCGAACGGATCCTTTGGGTTAAAATAGCAGAGAAATTTTAATTAATTTCGTTCATTGAATGAACGAGCTAGAAGGCACTCTAATGAAAGGCAGTCCTTGAAGGAATCTCTTGGAAGGCACTTATATGAAAGGCAGTCCTTGAAGGATCTGTTTTAAGACAATAATATGAAAGGTTCTCATTGGAGAAACTTCAAGGCAGGAACCCTTTAAAAAGCCCATTTTGAAAGGTGAATCTTGAAAAATTATCTGAAATAAATTTGTAGAAACCTTTTTCGATATGATCCCGTGAGCAAAAATACGTAGAGAAAATTTTATTTAGTCGTTCATTTAAGGAACCTGCTGAAAAGCACTCAAATAAAATGCTCTTCTAAAAGGAACCACGAGGAAGATCCCCTTCAAAAGCACATTTTGAAAGGTGAATCTCTAAATATTTATCTGAAATTATTTTGTTGAATCCTTTTTCGAACGGATCCTTTGGGTTAAAATAGGAGAGAAATTTTGATTAATTTCGTTCATTGAAGGAACCAGCTAGAAGGCACTCTAATGAAAGGCAGTCCTTGAAGGAATCTTTTGGAAGGCACTTATATGAAAGGCAGTCGTTGAAGGATCTGTTTTAAGACAATAATATGAAAGGTTCTCATTGGAGAAACTTCAAGGCAGGAACCCTTTAAAAAGCCCATTTTGAAAGGTGAATCTTGAAAAATTATCTGAAATTATTTTGTTGAATCCTTTTTCGAAATGATCCCGTGAGCAAAAATACGTAGAGAAAATTTTATTTAGTCGTTCATTTAAGGAACCTGCTGAAAAGCACTCAAATAAAATGCTCTTCTAAAAGGAACCACGAGGAAGATCCCCTTCAAAAGCACATTTTGAAAGGTGAATCTCTAAATATTTATCTGAAATTATTTTGTTGAATCCTTTTTCGAACGGATCCTTTGGGTTAAAATAGGAGAGAAATTTTGATTAATTTCGTTCATTGAAGGAACCAGCTAGAAGGCACTCTAATGAAAGGCAGTCCTTGAAGGAATCTTTTGGAAGGAACTTATATGAATGGCTGTCCTTGAAGGATCTGTTTTAAGACAATAATATGAAAGATTCTCATTGGAGAAACTTCAAGGCAGGAACCCTTTAAAAAGCCCATTTTGAAAGGTGAATCTTGAAAAATTATCTCAAATTAATTTGTAGAATCCTTTTTCGAAATGATCCCGTGAGCAAAAATACGTAGAGAAAATTTTATTTAGTCGTTAATTTAAGGAACCTGCTGAAAAGCACTCAAATAAAATGCTCTTCTAAAAGGAACCACGAGGAAGATCCCCTTCAAAAGCACATTTTTAAAGGTGAATCTCTAAATATTTATCTGAAATTATTTTGTTGAATCCTTTTTCGAACGGATCCTTTGGGTTAAAATAGCAGAGAAATTTTGATTAATTTCGTTCATTGAAGGAACGAGCTAGAAGGCACTCTAATGAAAGGCAGTCCTTGAAGGTGTCTTTTGGAAGGCACTTATATGAAAGGCAGTCCTTGAAGGATCTGTTTTAAGACAATAATATGAAAGATTCTCATTGGAGAAACTTCAAGGCAGGAACCCTTTAAAAAGCCCATTTTGAAAGGTGAATCTTGAAAAATTATCTGAAATAAATTTGTAGAAACCTTTTTCGAAATGATCCCGTGAGCAAAAATACGTAGAGAAAATTTTATTTAGTCGTTAATTTAAGGAACCTGCTGAAAAGCACTCAAATAAAATGCTCTTCTAAAAGGAACCACGAGGAAGATCCCCTTCAAAAGCACATTTTTAAAGGTGAATCTCTAAATATTTATCTGAAATTATTTTGTTGAATCCTTTTTCGAACGGATCCTTTGGGTTAAAATAGCAGAGAAATTTTGATTAATTTCGTTCATTGAAGGAACGAGCTAGAAGGCACTCTAATGAAAGGCAGTCCTTGAAGGAATCTCTTGGAAGGCACTTATATGAAAGGCAGTCCTTGAAGGATCTGTTTTAAGACAATAATATGAAAGATTCTCATTGGAGAAACTTCAAGGCAGGAACCCTTTAAAAAGCCCATTTTGAAAGGTGAATCTTGAAAAATTATCTGAAATAAATTTGTAGAAACCTTTTTCGAAATGATCCCGTGAGCAAAAATACGTAGAAAAAATTTTATCTAGTCGTTCATTTAAGGAAGTTGCTGAAAAGCACTCACATAAAATGCTCTTCTAAAAGGACCTAGAGGAAGATCCCCTTTAAAAGCCCATTTTGAAAGGTGAATCTCTATATATTTATCTGAAATTATTTTGTTGAATCCTTTTTCGAACGGATCCTTTGGGTTAAAATAGCAGAGAAATTTTGATTAATTTCGTTCATTGAAGGAACGAGCTAGAAGGCACTCTAATGAAAGGCAGTCCTTGAAGGAATCTCTTGGAAGGCACTTATATGAAAGGCAGTCCTTGAAGGATCTGTTTTAAGACAATAATATGAAAGGTTCTCATTGGAGAAACTTCAAGGCAGGAACCCTTTAAAAAGCCCATTTTGAAAGGTGAATCTTGAAAAATTATCTGAAATAAATTTGTAGAAACCTTTTTCGAAATGATCCCGTGAGCAAAAATACGTAGAGAAAATTTTATTTAGTCGTTAATTTAAGGAACCTGCTGAAAAGCACTCAAATAAAATGCTCTTCTAAAAGGAACCACGAGGAAGATCCCCTTCAAAAGCACATTTTGAAAGGTGAATCTCTATATATTTATCTGAAATTATTTTGTTGAATCCTTTATCGAACGGATCCTTTGGGTTAAAATAGCAGAGAAATTTTGATTAATTTCGTTCATTGAAGGAACGAGCTAGAAGGCACTCTAATGAAAGGCAGTCCTTGAAGGTGTCTTTTGGAAGGCACTTATATGAAAGGCAGTCCTTGAAGGATCTGTTTTAAGACAATAATATGAAAGGTTCTCATTGGAGAAACTTCAAGGCAGGAACCCTTTAAAAAGCCCATTTTGAAAGGTGAATCTTGAAAAATTATCTGAAATTAATTTGTAGAATCCTTTTTCGATATGATCCCGTGAGCAAAAATACGTAGAGAAAATTTTATTTAGTCGTTCATTTAAGGAACCTGCTGAAAAGCACTCAAATAAAATGCTCTTCTAAAAGGAACCACGAGGAAGATCCCCTTCAAAAGCACATTTTTAAAGGTGAATCTCTAAATATTTATCTGAAATTATTTTGTTGAATCCTTTTTCGAACGGATCCTTTGGGTTAAAATAGGAGAGAAATTTTGATTAATTTCGTTCATTGAAGGAACCAGCTAGAAGGCACTCTAATGAAAGGCAGTCCTTGAAGGAATCTTTTGGAAGGCACTTATATGAAAGGCAGTCGTTGAAGGATCTGTTTTAAGACAATAATATGAAAGGTTCTCATTGGAGAAACTTCAAGGCAGGAACCCTTTAAAAAGCCCATTTTGAAAGGTGAATCTTGAAAAATTATCTCAAATTAATTTGTAGAATCCTTTTTCGAAATGATCCCGTGAGCAAAAATACGTAGAGAAAATTTTATTTAGTCGTTAATTTAAGGAACCTGCTGAAAAGCACTCAAATAAAATGCTCTTCTAAAAGGAACCACGAGGAAGATCCCCTTCAAAAGCACATTTTGAAAGGTGAATCTCTAAATATTTATCTGAAATTATTTTGTTGAATCCTTTTTCGAACGGATCCTTTGGGTTAAAATAGCAGAGAAATTTTGATTAATTTCGTTCATTGAAGGAACGAGCTAGAAGGCACTCTAATGAAAGGCAGTCCTTGAAGGAATCTTTTGGAAGGCACTTATATGAAAGGCAGTCCTTGAAGGATCTGTTTTAAGACAATAATATGAAAGGTTCTCATTGGAGAAACTTCAAGGCAGGAACCCTTTAAAAAGCCCATTTTGAAAGGTGAATCTTGAAAAATTATCTCAAATTAATTTGTAGAATCCTTTTTCGAAATGATCCCGTGAGCAAAAATACGTAGAGAAAATTTTATTTAGTCGTTCATTTAAGGAACCTGCTGAAAAGCACTCAAATAAAATGCTCTTCTAAAAGGAACCACGAGGAAGATCCCCTTTAAAAAGCACATTTTGAAAGGTGAATCTCTATATATTTATCTGAAATTATTTTGTTGAATCCTTTTACGAACGGATCCTTTGGGTTAAAATAGCAGAGAAATTTTGATTAATTTCGTTCATTGAAGGAACGAGCTAGAAGGCACTCTAATGAAAGGCAGTCCTTGAAGGAATCTCTTGGAAGGCACTTATATGAAAGGCAGTCCTTGAAGGATCTGTTTTAAGACAATAATATGAAAGGTTCTCATTGGAGAAACTTCAAGGCAGAAACCCTTTAAAAAGCCCATTTTGAAAGGTGAAACTTGAAAAATTATCTGAAATTAATTTGTAGAATCCTTTTTCTTTATGATCCCGTGAGCAAAAATACGTAGAGAAAATTTTATTTAGTCGTTAATTTAAGGAACCTGCTGAAAAGCACTCAAATAAAATACTCTTCTAAAAGGAACCACGAGGAAGATCCCCTTCAAAATCACATTTTGAAAGGTGAATCTCTAAATATTTATCTGAAATTATTTTGTTGAATCCTTTTTCGAACGGATCCTTTGGGTTAAAATAGGAGAGAAATTTTGATTAATTTCGTTCATTGAAGGAACCAGCTAGAAGGCACTCTAATGAAAGGCAGTCCTTGAAGGAATCTTTTGGAAGGCACTTATATGAAAGGCAGTCGTTGAAGGATCTGTTTTAAGACAATAATATGAAAGGTTCTCATTGGAGAAACTTCAAGGCAGGAACCCTTTAAAAAGCCCATTTTGAAAGGTGAATCTTGAAAAATTATCTCAAATTAATTTGTAGAATCCTTTTTCGAAATGATCCCGTGAGCAAAAATACGTAGAGAAAATTTTATTTAGTCGTTCATTTAAGGAACCTGCTGAAAAGCACTCAAATAAAATGCTCTTCTAAAAGGAACCACGAGGAAGATCCCCTTCAAAAGCACATTTTGAAAGGTGAATCTCTAAATATTTATCTGAAATTATTTTGTTGAATCCTTTTTCGAACGGATCCTTTGGGTTAAAATAGCAGAGAAATTTTCTTTAATTTCGTTCATTGAACGAACCAGCTAGAAGGCACTCTAATGAAAGGCAGTCCTTGAAGGAATCTTTTTGAAGGCACTTATATGAAAGGCAGTCCTTGAAGGATCTGTTTTAAGACAATAATATGAAAGGTTCTCATTGGAGAAACTTCAAGGCAGGAACCCTTTAAAAAGCCCATTTTGAAAGGTGAATCTTGAAAAATTATCTGAAACTAATTTGTAGAATCCTTTTTCTATATGATCCCGTGAGCAAAAATACGTAGAGAAAATTTTATCTAGTCGTTCATTTAAGGAACCTGCTGAAAAGCATTCAAATAAAATGCTCTTCTAAAAGGAACCACGAGGAAGATCCCCTTCAAAAGCACATTTTGAAAGGTGAATCTCTAAATATTTATCTGAAATTATTTTGTTGAATCCTTTTTCGAACGGATCCTTTGGGTTAAAATAGCAGAGAAATTTTGATTAATTTCGTTCATTGAAGGAACGAGCTAGAAGGCACTCTAATGAAAGGCAGTCCTTGAAGGAATCTTTTGGAAGGCACTTATATGAAAGGCAGTCCTTGAAGGATCTGTTTTAAGACAATAATATGAAAGGTTCTCATTGGAGAAACTTCAAGGCAGGAACCCTTTAAAAAGCCCATTTTGAAAGGTGAATCTTGAAAAATTATCTGAAATTAATTTGTAGAATCCTTTTTCGAAATGATCCCGTGAGCAAAAATACGTAGAGAAAATTTTATTTAGTCGTTAATTTAAGGAACCTGCTGAAAAGCACTCAAATAAAATGCTCTTCTAAAAGGAACCACGAGGAAGATCCCCTTCAAAAGCACATTTTGAAAGGTGAATCTCTAAATATTTATCTGAAATTATTTTGTTGAATCCTTTTTCGAACGGATCCTTTGGGTTAAAATAGGAGAGAAATTTTGATTAATTTCGTTCATTGAAGGAACCAGCTAGAAGGCACTCTAATGAAAGGCAGTCCTTGAAGGAATCTTTTGGAAGGCACTTATATGAAAGGCAGTCCTTGAAGGATCTGTTTTAAGACAATAATATGAAAGATTCTCATTGGAGAAACTTCAAGGCAGGAACCCTTTAAAAAGCCCATTTTGAAAGGTGAATCTTGAAAAATTATCTCAAATTAATTTGTAGAATCCTTTTTCGATATGATCCCGTGAGCAAAAATACGTAGAGAAAATTTAATCTAGTCGTTCATTTAAGGAACCTGCTGAAAAGCATTCAAATGAAATGCTCTTCTAAAAGGAATGACGAGGAAATCCATTTCAAAAGCCCATTTTGAAAGGTGAATCTTGAAAAATTATCTCAAATTATTTTGTTGAATCCTTTATCGAACGGATCCTTAGGGTTAAAATAGCAGAGAAATTTTGATTAATTTCGTTCATTGAAGGAACGAGCTAGAAGGCACTCTAATGAAAGGCAGTCCTTGAAGGAATCTTTTGGAAGGCACTTATATGAAAGGCAGTCCTTGAAGGATCTGTTTTAAGACAATAATATGAAAGGTTCTCATTGGAGAAACTTCAAGGCAGGAACCCTTTAAAAAGCCCATTTTGAAAGGTGAATCTTGAAAAATTATCTCAAATTAATTTGTAGAATCCTTTTTCGATATGATCCCGTGAGCAAAAATACGTAGAGAAAATTTAATCTAGTCGTTCATTTAAGGAACCTGCTGAAAAGGATTCAAATAAAATGCTCTTCTAAAAGGAACCACAAGGAAAATCCCCTTCAAAATCACATTTTGAAAGGTGAATCTCTAAATATTTATCTGAAATTATTTTGTTGAATCCTTTTTCGAACGGATCCTTTGGGTTAAAATAGAAGTGAAATTTTGATTAATTTCGTTCATTGAAGGAACGAGCTAGAAGGCACTCTAATGAAAGGCAGTCCTTGAAGGTGTCTTTTGGAAGGCACTTATATGAATGGCAGTCCTTGAAGGATCTGTTTTAAGACAATAATATGAAAGGTTCTCATTGGAGAAACTTCAAGGCAGGAACCCTTTAAAAAGCCACTTTTTAAAGGTGAATCTTGAAAAAATATTTGAAATTAATTTGTAGAATCCTTTTTCGATATGATCCCTTCAGCAAAAATACGTAGAGAAAATTTTATTTAGTCGATCATTTAAGGAAGTTGCTGAAAAGCACTCACATAAAATGCTCTTCTAAAAGGACCTAGAGGAAGATCCCCTTCAAAAGCACATTTTGAAAAGTGAATCTCTAAATATTTATCTGAAATTTTTTTGTTGAATCCTTTTTCGAACGGATCCTTTGGGTTAAAATAGCAGAGAAATTTTGATTAATTTCGTTCATTGAAGGAACGAGCTAGAAGGCACTCTAATGAAAGGCAGTCCTCAAAGGAATCTTTTGGAAGGCACTTATATGAAAGGCAGTCCTTGAAGGATCTGTTTTAAGACAATAATATGAAAGGTTCTCATTGGAGAAACTTCAAGGCAGGAACCCTTTAAAAAGCCCATTTTGAAAGGTGAATCTTGAAAAATTATCTGAAATAAATTTGTAGAAACCTTTTTCGAAATGATCCCGTGAGCAAAAATACGTAGAGAAAATTTTATTTAGTCGTTCATTTAAGGAACCTGCTGAAAAGCACTCAAATAAAATGCTCTTCTAAAAAGAACCACAAGGAAGATCCCCTTCAAAATCACATTTTGAAAGGTGAATCTCTAAATATTTATCTGAAATTATTTTGTTGAATCCTTTTTCGAACGGATCCTTTGGGTTAAAATAGCAGAGAAATTTTGATTAATTTCGTTCATTGAAGGAACGAGCTAGAAGGCACTCTAATGAAAGGCAGTCCTTGAAGGAATCTCTTGGAAGGCACTTATATGAAAGGCAGTCCTTGAAGGATCTGTTTTAAGACAATAATATGAAAGGTTCTCATTGGAGAAACTTCAAGGCAGGAACCCTTTAAAAGGCCAATTTGAAATGTGAATCTCCGAAAAATTTTATGAAATAAATTTGTAGAAACCTTTTTCGAAATGATCCCGTGAGCAAAAATACGTAGAGAAAATTTTATTTAGTCGTTAATTTAAGGAACCTGCTGAAAAGCACTCAAATAAAATGCTCTTCTAAAAGGAACCACGAGGAAGATCCCCTTCAAAAGCACATTTTTAAAGGTGAATCTCTAAATATTTATCTGAAATTATTTTGTTGAATCCTTTATCGAACGGATCCTTTGGGTTAAAATAGCAGAGAAATTTTGATTAATTTCGTTCATTGAAGGAACGAGCTAGAAGGCACTCTAATGAAAGGCAGTCCTTGAAGGAATCTCTTGGAAGGCACTTATATGAAAGGCAGTCCTTGAAGGATCTGTTTTAAGACAATAATATGAAAGGTTCTCATTGGAGAAACTTCAAGGCAGGAACCCTTTAAAAAGCCCATTTTGAAAGGTGAATCTTGAAAAATTATCTGAAATTAATTTGTAGAATCCTTTTTCGAAATGATCCCGTGAGCAAAAATACGTAGAGAAAATTTTATTTAGTCGTTCATTTAAGGAACCTGCTGAAAAGCACTCAAATGAAATGCCTTTTCTAAAAAGAACCACGAGGAAAATCCCCTTCAAAAGCAAATTTTGAAAGGTGAATCTCTAAATATTTATCTGAAATTATTTTGTTGAATCCTTTTTCGATATGATCCCGTGAGCAAAAATACGTAGAGAAAATTTTATATAGTCGTTCATTTAAGGAACCTGCTGAAACGCACTCAAATGAAATGCCTTTTCTAAAAGGAACCACGAGGAAGATCCCCTTCAAAAGCACATTTTGAAAGGTGAATCTCTATATATTTATCTGAAATTATTTTGTTGAATCCTTTTACGAACGGATCCTTTGGATTAAAATAGCAGAGAAATTTTGATTAATTTCGTTCATTGAAGGAACGAGCTAGAAGGCACTCTAATGAAAGGCAGTCCTTGAAGGAATCTCTTGGAAGGCACTTATATGAAAGGCAGTCCTTGAAGGATCTGTTTTAAGACAATAATATGAAAGGTTCTCATTGGAGAAACTTCAAGGCAGGAACCCTTTAAAAAGCCCATTTTGAAAGGTGAATCTTGAAAAATTATCTGAAATAAATTTGTAGAAACCTTTTTCGAAATGATCCCGTGAGCAAAAATACGTAGAGAAAATTTTATTTAGTCGTTCATTTAAGGAACCTGCTGAAAAGCATTCAAATAAAATGCTCTTCTAAAAAGAACCACAAGGAAGATCCCCTTCAAAATCACATTTTGAAAGGTGAATCTCTAAATATTTATCTGAAATTATTTTGTTGAATCCTTTTTCGAACGGATCCTTTGGGTTAAAATAGCAGAGAAATTTTGATTAATTTCGTTCATTTCATGAACGAGCTAGAAGGCACTCTAATGAAAGGCAGTCCTTGAAGGAATCTTTTGGAAGGCACTTATATGAAAGGCAGTCCTTGAAGGATCTGTTTTAAGACAATAATATGAAAGGTTCTCATTGGAGAAACTTCAAGGCAGGAACCCTTTAAAAAGCCCATTTTGAAAGGTGAATCTTGAAAAATTATCTGAAATTAATTTGTAGAATCCTTTTTCGATATGATCCGGTGGGCAAAAATACATAGAGAAAATTTTATTTAGTCGTTCATTTAAGGAAGATGCTGAAAAGCACTCAAATAAAATGCTCTTCAAAAGGAACCACGAGGAAGATCCCCTTCAAAAGCAAGTTTTTAAAGGTGAATCTCTATATATTTATCTGAAATTATTTTGTTGAATCCTTTTTCGAACGGATCCTTTGGGTTAAAATAGCAGAGAAATTTTCTTTAATTTCGTTCATTGAACGAACCAGCTAGAAGGCACTCTAATGAAAGGCAGTCCTTGAAGGAATCTTTTGGAAGGCACTTATATGAAAGGCAGTCGTTGAAGGATCTGTTTTAAGACAATAATATGAAAGGTTCTCATTGGAGAAACTTCAAGGCAGAAACCCTTTAAAAAGCCCATTTTGAAAGGTGAATCTTGAAAAATTATCTGAAATAAATTTGTAGAAACCTTTTTCGAAATGATCCCGTGAGCAAATATACGTAGAAAAAATTTTATTTAGTCGTTAATTTAAGGAACATGCTGAAAAGCACTCAAATAAAATGCCTTTCTAAAAGGAACCACGAGGAAGATCCCCTTCAAAAGCACATTTTGAAAGGTGAATCTCTAAATATTTATCTGAAATTATTTTGTTGAATCCTTTTTCGAACGGATCCTTTGGGTTAAAATAGCAGTGAAATTTTGATTAATTTCGTTCATTTCATGAACGAGCTAGAAGGCACTCTAATGAAAGGCAGTCCTTGAAGGAATCTTTTGGAAGGCACTTATATGAAAGGCAGTCCTTGAAGGATCTGTTTTAAGACAATAATATGAAAGGTTCTCATTGGAGAAACTTCAAGGCAGGAACCCTTTAAAAAGCCCATTTTGAAAGGTGAATCTTGAAAAATTATCTGAAATAATTTGTAGAAACCTTTTTCGATATGATCCCGTGAGCAAAAATACGTAGAGAAAATTTTATTTAGTCGTTCATTTAAGGAACCTGCTGAAAAGCATTCAAATAAAATGCTCTTCTAAAAAGAACCACAAGGAAGATCCCCTTCAAAATCACATTTTGAAAGGTGAATCTCTAAATATTTATCTGAAATTATTTTGTTGAATCCTTTTTCGAACGGATCCTTTGAGTTAAAATAGCAGAGAAATTTTAATTAATTTCGTTCATTGAACGAACCAGCTCTAATGAAAGGCAGTCCTTGATATTTTGGAAGGCACTTATATAAAGGCAGTCCTTGAAGGATCTGTTTTAAGACAATAATATGAAAGGTTCTCATTGGAGAAACTTCAAGGCAGGAACCCTTTAAAAAGCCCATTTTGAAAGGTGAATCTTGAAAAATTATTTGAAATTAATTTGTAGAATCCTTTTTCGAAATGATCCCGTGAGCAAAAATACGTAGAGAAAATTTTATATAGTCGTTCATTTTAGGAACCTGCTGAAAAGCTCTCAAATGAAATGCTCTTTCAAAAAAGAACCACGAGGAAAATCCCCTTCAAAAGCACATTTTGAAAGGTGAATCTCTAAATATTTATCTGAAATTATTTTGTTGAATCCTTTTTTGAACGGATCCTTTGGGTTAAAATAGCAGTGAAATTTTGATTAATATCGTTCATTTCATGAACGAGCTAGAAGGCACTCTAATGAAAGGCAGTCCTTGAAGGTGTCTTTTGGAAGGCACTTATATGAAAGGCAGTCCTTGAAGGATCTGTTTTAAGACAATAATATGAAAGGTTCTCATTGGAGAAACTTCAAGGCAGGAACCCTTTAAAAAGCCCATTTTGAAAGGTGAATCTTGAAAAATTATCTGAAATAAATTTGTAGAAAACTTTTTCGAAATGATCCCGTGAGCAAAAATACGAAGTGAAAATTTTATTTAGTCGTTCATTTAAGGAACCTGCTGAAAAGCACTCAAATGAAATGCTCTTCTAAAAGGAACCACGAGGAAGATCCCCTTCAAAAGCACATTTTGAAAGGTGAATCTCTAAATATTTATCTGAAATTATTTTGTTGAATCCTTTTTCGAACGGATCCTTTGGGTTAAAATAGCAGAGAAATTTTGATTAATTTCGTTCATTTCATGAACGAGCTAGAAGGCACTCTAATGAAAGGCAGTCCTTGAAGGAATCTCTTGGAAGGCACTTATATGAAAGGCAGTCCTTGAAGGATCTGTTTTAAGACAATAATATGAAAGGTTCTCATTGGAGAAACTTCAAGGCAGGAACCCTTTAAAAAGCCCATTTTGAAAGGTGAATCTTGAAAAATTATCTGAAATTAATTTGTAGAATCCTTTTTCGATATAATCCCTTGAGCAAAAATACGTAGAGAAAATTTTATTTAGTCGTTCATTTAAGGAACCTGCTGAAAAGCACTCAAATGAAATGCCTTTTCTTAAAAGTACCACGAGGAGCAAAAATACGTAGAGAAAATATAGTCGTTCATTTAAGGAAGATGCTGAAAAGCACTCAAATAAAATGCTCTTCTAAAAGGAACCACGAGGAAGATCCCCTTCAAAAGCACATTTTGAAAGGTGAATCTCTAAATATTTATCTGAAATTATTTTGTTGAATCCTTTTTCGAACGGATCCTTTGGGTTAAAATAGCAGTGAAATTTTGATTAATTTCGTTCATTGAAGGAACGAGCTAGAAGGCACTCTAATGAAAGGCAGTCCTTGAAGGTGTCTTTTGGAAGGCACTTATATGAAAGGCAGTCCTTGAAGGATCTGTTTTAAGACAATAATATGAAAGGATCTCATTGGAGAAACTTCAAGGCAGGAACCCTTTAAAAAGCCCATTTTGAAAGGTGAATCTTGAAAAATTATCTCAAATTAATTTGTAGAATCCTTTTTCGAAATGATCCCGTGAGCAAAAATACGTAGAGAAAATTTTATTTAGTCGTTCATTTAAGGAACCTGCTGAAAAGCACTCAAATAAAATGCTCTTCTAAAAGGAACCACGAGGAAGATCCCCTTCAAAAGCACATTTTTAAAGGTGAATCTCTAAATATTTATCTGAAATTATTTTGTTGAATCCTTTTTCGAACGGATCCTTTGGGTTAAAATAGCAGTGAAATTTTGATTAATTTCGTTCATTGAAGGAACGAGCTAGAAGGCACTTATATGAAAGGCAGTCCTTGAAGGATCTGTTTTAAGACAATAATATGAAAGGATCTCATTGGAGAAACTTCAAGGCAGGAACCCTTTAAAAAGCCCATTTTGAAAGGTGAATCTTGAAAAATTATCTCAAATTAATTTGTAGAATCCTTTTTCGAACGGATCCTTTGGGTTAAAATAGCAGTGAAATTTTGATTAATTTCGTTCATTGAAGGAACGAGCTAGAAGGCACTCTAATGAAAGGCAGTCCTTGAAG
The DNA here is from genome assembly GCA_016802215.1 of Brachionus paranguensis. NCBI lineage: Eukaryota > Metazoa > Rotifera > Eurotatoria > Ploima > Brachionidae > Brachionus > Brachionus paranguensis. The sequence goes on along the minus strand of JAESIX010000056.1, from coordinate 171,230 downwards.
GTGTCTTTTGGAAGGCACTTATATGAAAGGCAGTCCTTGAAGGATCTGTTTTAAGACAATAATATGAAAGGTTCTCATTGGAGAAACTTCAAGGCAGGAACCCTTTAAAAAGCCCATTTTGAAAGGTGAATCTTGAAAAATTATCTGAAATAAATTTGTAGAAACCTTTTTCGAAATGATCCCGTGAGCAAAAATACGTAGAGAAAATTTTATTTAGTCGTTCATTTAAGGAACCTGCTGAAAAGCACTCAAATAAAATGCTCTTCTAAAAGGAACCACGAGGAAGATCCCCTTCAAAAGCACATTTTTAAAGGTGAATCTCTAAATATTTATCTGAAATTATTTTGTTGAATCCTTTTTCGAACGGATCCTTTGGGTTAAAATAGCAGTGAAATTTTGATTAATTTCGTTCATTGAAGGAACGAGCTAGAAGGCACTCTAATGAAAGGCAGTCCTTGAAGGAGTCTTTTGGAAGGCACTTATATGAAAGGCAGTCCTTGAAGGATCTGTTTTAAGACAATAATATGAAAGGTTCTCATTGGAGAAACTTCAAGGCAGGAACCCTTTAAAAAGCCCATTTTGAAAGGTGAATCTTGAAAAATTATCTGAAATTAATTTGTAGAATCCTTTTTCGATATGATCCCGTGAGCAAAAATACGTAGAGAAAATTTTATTTAGTCGTTCATTTAAGGAACCTGCTGAAAGGCTCTCAAATGAAATGCTCTTTCTAAAAAGAACCACGAGGAGTATCCCCTTCAAAAGCCCATTTTGAAAGGTGAATCTCTAAATATTTATCTGAAATTATTTTGTTGAATCCTTTTTCGAACGGATCCTTTGGGTTAAAATAGGAGAGAAATTTTGATTAATTTCGTTCATTGAAGGAACCAGCTAGAAGGCACTCTAATGAAAGGCAGTCCTTGAAGGAATCTTTTGGAAGGCACTTATATGAAAGGCAGTCCTTGAAGGATCTGTTTTAAGACAATAATATGAAAGGTTCTCATTGGAGAAACTTCAAGGCAGGAACCCTTTAAAAAGCCCATTTTGAAAGGTGAATCTTGAAAAATTATCTGAAATTAATTTGTAGAATCCTTTTTCGAAATGATCCCGTGAGCAAAAATACGTAGAGAAAATTTTATTTAGTCGTTCATTTAAGGAACCTGCTGAAAAGCACTCAAATGAAATGCCTTTTCTAAAAAGAACCACGAGGAAAATCCCCTTCAAAAGCACATTTTGAAAGGTGAATCTCTAAATATTTATCTGAAATTATTTTGGAGCAAAAATACGTAGAGAAAATTTTATATAGTCGTTCATTTAAGGAACCTGCTGAAACGCACTCAAATGAAATGCCTTTTCTAAAAAGAACCACGAGGAAAATCCCCTTCAAAAGCACATTTTGAAAGGTGAACCTCTAAATATTTATCTGAAATTATTTTGTTGAATCCTTTTTCGAACGGATCCTTTGGGTTAAAATAGGAGAGAAATTTTGATTAATTTCGTTCATTGAAGGAACCAGCTAGAAGGCACTCTAATGAAAGGCAGTCCTTGAAGGAATCTTTTGGAAGGCACTTATATGAAAGGCAGTCGTTGAAGGATCTGTTTTAAGACAATAATATGAAAGGTTCTCATTGGAGAAACTTCAAGGCAGGAACCCTTTAAAAAGCCCATTTTGAAAGGTGAATCTTGAAAAATTATCTGAAATTAATTTGTAGAATCCTTTTTCGATATGATCCCGTGAGCAAAAATACGTAGAGAAAATTTTATTTAGTCGTTCATTTAAGGAACCTGCTGAAAAGCACTCAAATGAAATGCTCTTCTAAAATGAACCACAAGGAAGATCCCCTTCAAAATCACATTTTGAAAGGTGAATCTCTAAATATTTATCTGAAATTATTTTGTTGAATCCTTTTTCGAACGGATCCTTTGGGTTAAAATAGGAGAGAAATTTTGATTAATTTCGTTCATTGAAGGAACCAGCTAGAAGGCACTCTAATGAAAGGCAGTCCTTGAAGGAATCTTTTGGAAGGCACTTATATGAAAGGCAGTCGTTGAAGGATCTGTTTTAAGACAATAATATGAAAGGTTCTCATTGGAGAAACTTCAAGGCAGGAACCCTTTAAAAAGCCCATTTTGAAAGGTGAATCTTGAAAAATTATCTGAAATTAATTTGTAGAATCCTTTTTCGATATGATCCCGTGAGCAAAAATACGTAGAGAAAATTTTATTTAGTCGTTCATTTAAGGAACCTGCTGAAAAGCACTCAAATGAAATGCCTTTTCTAAAAAGAACCACGAGGAAAATCCCCTTCAAAAGCAAATTTTGAAAGGTGAATCTCTAAATATTTATCTGAAATTATTTTGTAGAATCCTTCTTCGATATGATCCCGTGAGCAAAAATACGTAGAGAAAATTTTATATAGTCGTTCATTTAAGGAACCTGCTGAAACGCATTCAAATGAAATGCCTTTTCTAAAAAGAACCACGAGGAAAATCCCCTTCAAAAGCAAATTTTGAAAGGTGAATCTCTAAATATTTATCTGAAATTATTTTGTTGAATCCTTTTTCGAACGGATCCTTTGGGTTAAAAAAGAAGAGAAATTTTGATTAATTTCGTTCATTGAAGGAACCAGCTAGAAGGCCCTCTAATGAAAGGCAATCCTTGAAGGAATCTTTTGGAAGGCACTTATATGAATGGCTGTGCTTGAAGGATCTGTTTTAAGACAATAATATGAAAGGTTTTCATTGGAGAAACTTCAAGGCAGGAACCCTTTAAAAAGCCCATTTTGAAAGGTAAATCTTGAAAAATTATTTGAAATTAATTTGTAGAATCCTTTTTCGATATGATCCCGTGAGCAAAAATACGTACAGAAAATTTTATTTAGTCGATCATTTAAGGAACCTGCTGAAAGGCTCTCAAATGAAATGCTCTTTCTAAAAAGAACCACGAGGAAAATCCCCTTCAAAAGCAAATTTTGAAAGGTGAATCTCTAAATATTTATCTGAAATTATTTTGTTGAATCCTTTTTCGAACGGATCCTTTGGGTTAAAATAGGAGAGAAATTTTGATTAATTTCGTTCATTGAAGGAACCAGCTAGAAGGCACTCTAATGAAAGGCAGTCCTTGAAGGAATCTTTTGGAAGGCACTTATATGAAAGGCAGTCGTTGAAGGATCTGTTTTAAGACAATAATATGAAAGGTTCTCATTGGAGAAACTTCAAGGCAGGAACCCTTTAAAAAGCCCATTTTGAAAGGTGAATCTTGAAAAATTATCTGAAATTAATTTGTAGAATCCTTTTTCGATATGATCCCGTGAGCAAAAATACGTACAGAAAATTTTATTTAGTCGATCATTTAAGGAACCTGCTGAAAGGCTCTCAAATGAAATGCTCTTTCTAAAAAGAACCACGAGGAAAATCCCCTTCAAAAGCAAATTTTGAAAGGTGAATCTCTAAATATTTATCTGAAATTATTTTGTAGAATCCTTCTTCGATATGATCCCGTGAGCAAAAATACGTAGAGAAAATTTTATAAAGTCGTTCATTTAAGGTACCTGCTGAAAAGCACACAAATGAAATGCCTTTTCTAAAAAGAACCACGAGGAAAATCCCCTTCAAAAGCAAATTTTGAAAGGTGAATCTCTAAATATTTATCTGAAATTATTTTGTTGAATCCTTTTTCGAACGGATCCTTTGGGTTAAAATAGGAGAGAAATTTTGATTAATTTCGTTCATTGAAGGAACCAGCTAGAAGGCACTCTAATGAAAGGCAGTCCTTGAAGGAATCTTTTGGAAGGCACTTATATGAAAGGCAGTCCTTGAAGGATCTGTTTTAAGACAATAATATGAAAGGTTCTCATTGGAGAAACTTCAAGGCAGGAACCCTTTAAAAAGCCCATTTTGAAAGGTGAATCTTGAAAAATTATTTGAAATTAATTTGTAGAATCCTTTTTCGATATGATCCCGTGAGCAAAAATACGTAGAGAAAATTTTATTTAGTCGTTCATTTAAGGAACCTGCTGAAAAGCACTCAAATGAAATGCTCTTCTAAAAGGAACCACGAGGAAGATCCCCTTCAAAAGCACATTTTGAAAGGTGAATCTCTAAATATTTATCTGAAATTATTTTGTTGAATCCTTTTTCGAACGGATCCTTTGGGTTAAAATAGCAGAGAAATTTTAATTAATTTCGTTCATTGAATGAACGAGCTAGAAGGCACTCTAATGAAAGGCAGTCCTTGAAGGAATCTTTTGGAAGGCACTTATATGAAAGGCAGTCCTTGAAGGATCTGTTTTAAGACAATAATATGAAAGGTTCTCATTGGAGAAACTTCAAGGCAGGAACCCTTTAAAAAGCCCATTTTGAAAGGTGAATCTTGAAAAATTATCTGAAATTAATTTGTAGAATCCTTTTTCGAAATGATCCCGTGAGCAAAAATACGTAGAGAAAATTTTATATAGTCGTTCATTTAAGGAACCTGCTGAAAAGCACTCAAATGAAATGCCTTTTCTAAAAGGAACCACGAGGAAAATCCCCTTCAAAAGCACATTTTGAAAGGCGCACTCAAATGAAATGCCTTTCTAAAACGAACCACGAGGAAGATCCCCTTCAAAAGCACATTTTTAAAGGTGAATCTCTAAATATTTATCTGAAATTATTTTGTTGAATCCTTTTTCGAACGGATCCTTTGGGTTAAAATAGGAGAGAAATTTTGATTAATTTCGTTCATTGAAGGAACCAGCTAGAAGGCACTCTAATGAAAGGCAGTCCTTGAAGGAATCTTTTGGAAGGCACTTATATGAAAGGCAGTCCTTGAAGGATCTGTTTTAAGACAATAATATGAAAGGTTCTCATTGGAGAAACTTCAAGGCAGGAACCCTTTAAAAAGCCCATTTTGAAAGGTGAATCTTGAAAAATTATCTGAAATAAATTTGTAGAATCCTTTTTCGATATGATCCCGTGAGCAAAAATACGTAGAGAAAATTTAATCTAGTCGTTCATTTAAGGAACCTGCTGAAAAGCATTCAAATAAAATGCTCTTCTAAAAGGAACCACAAGGAAGATCCCCTTCAAAATCACATTTTGAAAGGTGAATCTCTAAATATTTATCTGAAATTATTTTGTTGAATCCTTTTTCGAACGGATCCTTTGGGTTAAAATAGCAGAGAAATTTTCTTTAATTTCGTTCATTGAATGAACGAGCTAGAAGGCACTCTAATGAAAGGTAGTCCTTGAAGGAATCTTTTGGAAGGCACTTATATGAAAGGCAGTCCTTGAAGGATCTGTTTTAAGACAATAATATGAAAGGTTCTCATTGGAGAAACTTCAAGGCAGGAACCCTTTAAAAAGCCCATTTTGAAAGGTGAATCTTGAAAAATTATCTGAAACTAATTTGTAGAATCCTTTTTCTATATGATCCCGTGAGCAAAAATACGTAGAGAAAATTTTATCTAGTCGTTCATTTAAGGAACCTGCTGAAAAGCATTCAAATAAAATGCTCTTCTAAAAAGAACCACAAGGAAGATCCCCTTCAAAATCACATTTTGAAAGGTGAATCTCTAAATATTTATCTGAAATTATTTTGTTGAATCCTTTTTCGAACGGATCCTTTGGGTTAAAATAGGAGAGAAATTTTGATTAATTTCGTTCATTGAAGGAACCAGCTAGAAGGCACTCTAATGAAAGGCAGTCCTTGAAGGAATCTTTTGGAAGGCACTTATATGAAAGGCAGTCGTTGAAGGATCTGTTTTAAGACAATAATATGAAAGGTTCTCATTGGAGAAACTTCAAGGCAGGAACCCTTTAAAAAGCCCATTTTGAAAGGTGAATCTTGAAAAATTATCTGAAATAAATTTGTAGAAACCTTTTTCGAAATGATCCCGTGAGCAAAAATACGTAGAGAAAATTTTATTTAGTCGTTCATTTAAGGAACCTGCTGAAAAGCACTCAAATGAAATTTTCTTTCTAAAAAGAACCACGAGGAAAATCCCCTTCAAAAGCAAATTTTGAAAGGTGAATCTCTAAATATTTATCTGAAATTATTTTGTTGAATCCTTTTTCGAACGGATCCTTTGGGTTAAAAAAGCAGAGAAATTTTGATTAATTTCGTTCATTGAAGGAACCAGCTAGAAGGCACTCTAATGAAAGGCAGTCCTTGAAGGAATCTTTTGGAAGGCACTTATATGAAAGGCAGTCGTTGAAGGATCTGTTTTAAGACAATAATATGAAAGGTTCTCATTGGAGAAACTTCAAGGCAGGAACCCTTTAAAAAGCCCATTTTGAAGGTGAATCTTGAAAAATTATCTGAAATTAATTTGTAGAATCCTTTTTCGATATGATCCCGTGAGCAAAAATACGTAGAGAAAATTTTATTTAGTCGTTAATTTAAGGAACCTGCTGAAAAGCACTCAAATAAAATGCTCTTCTAAAAGGAACCACGAGGAAGATCCCCTTCAAAAGCACATTTTGAAAGGTGAATCTCTATATATTTATCTGAAATAAATTTTTAGAAACCTTTTTAAAAATGATCCCGTGAGCATAAATACGTATAGAAAATTTTATTTAGTCGTTAATTTAAGGAACCTGCTGAAAAGCACTCAAATAAAATGCTCTTCTAAAAGGAACCACGAGGAAGATCCCCTTCGAAAGCACATTTTGAAAGGTGAATCTCTAAATATTTATCTGAAATTATTTTGTTGAATCCTTTTTCGAACGGATCCTTTGGGTTAAAAAAGCAGAGAAATTTTGATTAATTTCGTTCATTGAAGGAACCAGCTAGAAGGCACTCTAATGAAAGGCAGTCCTTGAAGGAATCTTTTGGAAGGCACTTATATGAAAGGCAGTCGTTGAAGGATCTGTTTTAAGACAATAATATGAAAGGTTCTCATTGGAGAAACTTCAAGGCAGGAACCCTTTAAAAAGCCCATTTTGAAAGGTGAATCTTGAAAAATTATCTGAAACTAATTTGTAGAATCCTTTTTCTATATGATCCCGTGAGCAAAAATACGTAGAGAAAATTTAATCTAGTCGTTCATTTAAGGAACCTGCTGAAAAGGATTCAAATAAAATGCTCTTCTAAAAGGAACCACAAGGAAAATCCCCTTCAAAATCACATTTTGAAAGGTGAATCTCTAAATATTTATCTGAAATTATTTTGTTGAATCCTTTTTCGAACGGATCCTTTGGGTTAAAATAGGAGAGAAATTTTGATTAATTTCGTTCATTGAAGGAACCAGCTAGAAGGCACTCTAATGAAAGGCAGTCCTTGAAGGAATCTTTTGGAAGGCACTTATATGAAAGGCAGTCGTTGAAGGATCTGTTTTAAGACAATAATATGAAAGGTTCTCATTGGAGAAACTTCAAGGCAGGAACCCTTTAAAAAGCCCATTTTGAAAGGTGAATCTTGAAAAATTATCTGAAACTAATTTGTAGAATCCTTTTTCTATATGATCCCGTGAGCAAAAATACGTAGAGAAAATTTTATCTAGTCGTTCATTTAAGGAACCTGCTGAAAAGCATTCAAATAAAATGCTCTTCTAAAAGGAACCACAAGGAAGATCCCCTTCAAAATCACATTTTGAAAGGTGAATCTCTAAATATTTATCTGAAATTATTTTGTTGAATCCTTTTTCGAACGGATCCTTTGGGTTAAAATAGGAGAGAAATTTTGATTAATTTCGTTCATTGAAGGAACCAGCTAGAAGGCACTCTAATGAAAGGCAGTCCTTGAAGGAATCTTTTGGAAGGCACTTATATGAAAGGCAGTCGTTGAAGGATCTGTTTTAAGACAATAATATGAAAGGTTCTCATTGGAGAAACTTCAAGGCAGGAACCCTTTAAAAAGCCCATTTTGAAAGGTGAATCTTGAAAAATTATCTGAAACTAATTTGTAGAATCCTTTTTCGATATGATCCCGTGAGCAAGAATACGTAGAGAAAATTTAATCTAGTCGTTCATTTAAGGAACCTGCTGAAAAGCACTCAAATAAAATGCTCTTCTAAAAGGAACCACGAGGAAGATCCCCTTCAAAAGCACATTTTGAAAGGTGAATCTCTAAATATTTATCTGAAATTATTTTGTTGAATCCTTTTTCGAACGGATCCTTTGGGTTAAAAAAGCAGAGAAATTTTGATTAATTTCGTTCATTGAAGGAACCAGCTAGAAGGCACTCTAATGAAAGGCAGTCCTTGAAGGAATCTTTTGGAAGGCACTTATATGAAAGGCAGTCGTTGAAGGATCTGTTTTAAGACAATAATATGAAAGGTTCTCATTGGAGAAACTTCAAGGCAGGAACCCTTTAAAAAGCCCATTTTGAAAGGTGAATCTTGAAAAATTATCTGAAATTAATTTGTAGAATCCTTTTTCGAAATGATCCCGTGAGCAAAAATACGTAGAGAAAATTTTATTTAGTCGTTCATTTAAGGAACCTGCTGAAAAGCACTCAAATAAAATGCTCTTCTAAAAGGAACCACGAGGAAGATCCCCTTCAAAAGCACATTTTGAAAGGTGAATCTCTAAATATTTATCTGAAATTATTTTGTTGAATCCTTTTTCGAACGGATCCTTTGGGTTAAAAAAGCAGAGAAATTTTGATTAATTTCGTTCATTGAAGGAACCAGCTAGAAGGCACTCTAATGAAAGGCAGTCCTTGAAGGAATCTTTTGGAAGGCACTTATATGAAAGGCAGTCGTTGAAGGATCTGTTTTAAGACAATAATATGAAAGGTTCTCATTGGAGAAACTTCAAGGCAGGAACCCTTTAAAAAGCCCATTTTGAAAGGTGAATCTTGAAAAATTATCTGAAATTAATTTGTAGAATCCTTTTTCGAAATGATCCCGTGAGCAAAAATACGTAGAGAAAATTTTATATAGTCGTTCATTTAAGGAACCTGCTGAAAAGCACTCAAATGAAATGCTCTTCTAAAAAGAACCACAAGGAAGATCCCCTTCAAAATCACATTTTGAAAGGTGAATCTCTAAATATTTATCTGAAATTATTTTGTTGAATCCTTTTTCGAACGGATCCTTTGGGTTAAAATAGGAGAGAAATTTTGATTAATTTCGTTCATTGAAGGAACCAGCTAGAAGGCACTCTAATGAAAGGCAGTCCTTGAAGGAATCTTTTGGAAGGCACTTATATGAAAGGCAGTCGTTGAAGGATCTGTTTTAAGACAATAATATGAAAGGTTCTCATTGGAGAAACTTCAAGGCAGGAACCCTTTAAAAAGCCCATTTTGAAAGGTGAATCTTGAAAAATTATCTGAAATTAATTTGTAGAATCCTTTTTCGAAATGATCCCGTGAGCAAAAATACGTAGAGAAAATTTTATTTAATCGTTCTTTTAAGGAACCTGCTGAAAAGCACTCAAATGAAATGCCTTTTCTAAAAGGAACCACGAGGAAAATCCCCTTCAAAAGCACATTTTGAAAGGTGAACCTCTAAATATTTATCTGAAATTATTTTGTTGAATCCTTTTTCGAACGGATCCTTTGGGTTAAAATAGGAGAGAAATTTTGATTAATTTCGTTCATTGAAGGAACCAGCTAGAAGGCACTCTAATGAAAGGCAGTCCTTGAAGGAATCTTTTGGAAGGCACTTATATGAATGGCTGTCCTTGAAGGATCTGTTTTAAGACAATAATATGAAAGGTTCTCATTGGAGAAACTTCAAGGCAGGAACCCTTTAAAAAGCCCATATTGAAAGGTGAATCTTGAAAAACTATCTGAAATTAATTTGGAGAATTCTTTTTCGAAATGATCCCGTGAGCAAAAATACGTAGAGAAAATTTTATTTAGTCGTTCATTTAAGTAACCTGCTGAAAAGCACTCAAATGAAATGCCTTTTTCTAAAAAGAACCACGAGGAAAATCCCTTCAAAAGCACATTTTGAAAGTTGAACCTCTAAATATTTATCTGAAATTATTTTGTTGAATCCTTTTTCGAAATGATCCCGTGAGCAAAAATACGTAGAGAAAATTTTATTTAGTCGTTCATTTAAGTAACCTGCTGAAAAGCACTCATATGAAATGCCTTTTCTAAAAAGAACCACGAGGAAAATCCCTTCAAAAGCACATTTTGAAAGGTGAATCTCTAAATATTTATCTGAAATTATTTTGTTGAATCCTTTTTCGAACGGATCCTTTGGGTTAAAATAGGAGAGAAATTTTGATTAATTTCGTTCATTGAAGGAACCAGCTAGAAGGCACTCTAATGAAAGGCAGTCCTTGAAGGAATCTTTTGGAAGGCACTTATATGAAAGGCAGTCCTTGAAGGATCTGTTTTAAGACAATAATATGAAAGGTTCTCATTGGAGAAACTTCAAGGCAGGAACCCTTTAAAAAGCCCATTTTGAGAGGTGAATCTTGAAAAATTATCTCAAATTAATTTGTAGAATCCTTTTTCGATATGATCCCGTGAGCAAAAATACGTAGAGAAAATTTAATCTAGTCGTTCATTTAAGGAACCTGCTGAAAAGCATTCAAATAAAATGCTCTTCTAAAAGGAACCACAAGGAAGATCCCCTTCAAAATCACATTTTGAAAGGTGAATCTCTAAATATTTATCTGAAATTATTTTGTTGAATCCTTTTTCGAACGGATCCTTTGGGTTAAAATAGGAGAGAAATTTTGATTAATTTCGTTCATTGAAGGAACCAGCTAGAAGGCACTCTAATGAAAGGCAGTCCTTGAAGGAATCTTTTGAAAGGCACTTATATGAATGGCTGTCCTTGAAGGATCTGTTTTAAGACATTAATTTGATAGGTTCTCATTGGAGAAACTTCAAGGCAGGAACCTTTTAAAAAGCCCATTTTGAGAGGTGAATCTTGAAAAATTATCTGAAACTAATTTGTAGAATCCTTTTTCTATATGATCCCGTGAGCAAGAATACGTAGAGAAAATTTTATCTTGTCGTTCATTTTAGGAACCTGCTGAAAAGCATTCAAATAAAACGCTCTTCTAAAAGGAAACACGAGGAAGATCCCCTTCAAAAGCACATTTTTAAAGGTGAATCTCTAAATATTTATCTGAAATTATTTTGTTGAATCCTTTTTCGAACGGATCCTTTGAGTTAAAATAGCAGAGAAATTTTAATTAATTTCGTTCATTGAACGAACCAGCTAGAAGGCACTCTAATGAAAGGCAGTCCTTGAAGGAATCTTTTGGAAGGCACTTATATGAAAGGCAGTCCTTGAAGGATCTGTTTTAAGACAATAATATGAAAGGTTCTCATTGGAGAAACTTCAAGGCAGGAACCCTTTAAAAAGCCCATTTTGAAAGGTGAATCTTGAAAAATTATCTCAAATTAATTTGTAGAATCCTTTTTCGATATGATCCCGTGAGCAAAAATACGTAGAGAAAATTTTATCTAGTCGTTCATTTAAGGAACCTGCTGAAAAGCATTCAAATAAAATGCTCTTCTAAAAGGAACCACAAGGAAGATCCCCTTCAAAATCACATTTTGAAAGGTGAATCTCTAAATATTTATCTGAAATTATTTTGTTGAATCCTTTTTCGAACGGATCCTTTGGGTTAAAATAGGAGAGAAATTTTGATTAATTTCGTTCATTGAAGGAACCAGCTAGAAGGCACTCTAATGAAAGGCAGTCGTTGAAGGATCTGTTTTAAGACAATAATATGAAAGGTTCTCATTGGAGAAACTTCAAGGCAGGAACCCTTTAAAAAGCCCATTTTGAAAGGTGAATCTTGAAAAATTATCTCAAATTAATTTGTAGAATCCTTTTTCGATATGATCCCGTGAGCAAAAATACGAAGTGAAAATTTTATTTAGTCGTTTATTTAAGGAACCTGCTGAAAAGCATTCAAACGATATGATCCCGTGAGCAAAAATAGGTAGAGAAAATTTTATTTAGTCGTTAATTTAAGGAACCTGCTGAAAAGCACTCAAATGAAATGCTCTTTCTAAAGAACCACGAGGAAAAATCCCCTTCAAAATCACATTTTGAAAGGTGAATCTCTAAATATTTATCTGAAATTATTTTGTTGAATCCTTTTTCGAACGGATCCTTTGGGTTAAAATAGGAGAGAAATTTTGATTAATTTCGTTCATTGAAGGAACCAGCTAGAAGGCACTCTAATGAAAGGCAGTCCTTGAAGGAATCTTTTGGAAGGCACTTATATGAATGGCTGTCCTTGAAGGATCTGTTTTAAGACAATAATATGAAAGGTTCTCATTGGAGAAACTTAAAGGCAGTAACCCTTTAAAAAGCCCATTTTGAAAGGTGAATCTTGAAAAATTATTTGAAATTAAATTTGTAGAATCCTTTTTCGATATGATCCCGTGAGCAAAAATACGTAGAGAAAATTTTATTTAGTCGTTCATTTAAGGAACCTGCTGAAACGCACTCAAATGAAATGCCTTTCTAAAAGGAACCACAAGGAAGATCCCCTTCAAAATCACATTTTGAAAGGTGAATCTCTAAATATTTATCTGAAATTATTTTGTTGAATCCTTTTTCGAACGGATCCTTTGGGTTAAAATAGGAGAGAAATTTTGATTAATTTCGTTCATTGAAGGAACCAGCTAGAAGGCACTCTAATGAAAGGCAGTCCTTGAAGGAATCTTTTGAAAGGCACTTATATGAATGGCTGTCCTTGAAGGATCTGTTTTAAGACATTAATTTGATAGGTTCACATTGGAGAAACTTCAAGGCAGGAACCCTTTAAAAAGCCCATTTTGAGAGGTGAATCTTGAAAAATTATCTCAAATTAATTTGTAGAATCCTTTTTCGATATGATCCCGTGAGCAAAAATACGTAGAGAAAATTTTATTTAGTCGTTCATTTTAGGAACCTGCTGAAACGCACTCAAAAGAATTTTCTTTCTAAAAAGAACCACGAGGAAAATCCCCTTCAAAAGCACACTTTGAAAGGTGAATCTTGAAAAATTATTTGAAATTAATTTGTAGAATCCTTTTTCTAAAAAGAATCACGAGGAAAATCCCCTTCAAAAGCACTTTTTGAAAGGTGAATCTCTAAATATTTATCTGAAATTATTTTGTTGAATCCTTTTTCGAACGGATCCTTTGTGTTAAAAAAGCAGAGAAATTTTGATTAATTTCGTTCATTGAAGGAACCAGCTAGAAGGCACTCTAATGAAAGGCAGTCCTTGAAGGAATCTTTTGAAAGGCACTTATATGAATGGCTGTCCTTGAAGGATCTGTTTTAAGACAATAATATGAAAGGTTCTCATTGGAGAAACTTCAAGGCAGGAACCCTTTAAAAAGCCCATTTTGAAAGGTGAATCTTGAAAAATTATCTGAAATTAATTTGTAGAATCCTTTTTCGATATGATCCCGTGAGCAAAAATACGTAGAGAAAATTATATTTAGTGGTTCATTTAAGGAACCTGCTGAAAAGCACTCAAATGAAATGCTCTTCTAAAAAGAACCACAAGGAAGATCCCCTTCAAAATCACATTTTGAAAGGTGAATCTCTAAATATTTATCTGAAATTATTTTGTTGAATCCTTTTTCGAACGGATCCTTTGGGTTAAAATAGGAGAGAAATTTTGATTAATTTCGTTCATTGAAGGAACCAGCTAGAAGGCACTCTAATGAAAGGCAGTCCTTGAAGGAATCTTTTGGAAGGCACTTATATGAAAGGCAGTCCTTGAAGGATCTGTTTTAAGACAATAATATGAAAGGTTCTCATTGGAGAAACTTCAAGGCAGGAACCCTTTAAAAAGCCCATTTTGAAAGGTGAATCTTGAAAAATTATCTGAAATTAATTTGTAGAATCCTTTTTCGAAATGATCCCGTGAGCAAAAATACGTAGTGAAAATTTTATTTAGTCGTTTATTTAAGGAACCTGCTGAAAAGCTCTAAAATGAAATGCTCTTTCTAAAAAGAACCACGAGGAAGATCCCCTTCAAAATCACATTTTGAAAGGTGAATCTCTAAATATTTATCTGAAATTATTTTGTTGAATCCTTTTTCGAACGGATCCTTTGGGTTAAAATAGGAGAGAAATTTTGATTAATTTCGTTCATTGAAGGAACCAGCTAGAAGGCACTCTAATGAAAGGCAGTCCTTGAAGGAATCTTTTGGAAGGCACTTATATGAAAGGCTGTCCTTGAAGGATCTGTTTTAAGACAATAATATGAAAGGTTCTCATTGGAGAAACTTCAAGGCAGGAACCCTTTAAAAAGCCCATTTTGAAAGGTGAATCTTGAAAAATTATCTGAAATTAATTTGTAGAATCCTTTTTCGAAATGATCCCGTGAGCAAAAATACGTAGAGAAAATTTTATATAGTCGTTCATTTAAGGAACCTGCTGAAAAGCACTCAAATAAAATGCTCTTCTAAAAGGAACCACAAGGAAGATCCCCTTCAAAATCACATTTTGAAAGGTGAATCTCTAAATATTTATCTGAAATTATTTTGTTGAATCCTTTTTCGAACGGATCCTTTGGGTTAAAATAGGAGAGAAATTTTGATTAATTTCGTTCATTGAAGGAACCAGCTAGAAGGCACTCTAATGAAAGGCAGTCCTTGAAGGAATCTTTTGTAAGGCACTTATATGAAAGGCTGTCCTTGAAGGATCTGTTTTAAGACAATAATATGAAAGGATCTCATTGGAGAAACTTCAAGGCAGGAACCCTTTAAAAAGCCCATTTTGAAAGGTGAATCTTGAAAAATTATCTGAAATTAATTTGTAGAATCCTTTTTCGAAATGATCCCGTGAGCAAAAATACGTAGAGAAAATTTTATTTAGTCGTTAATTTAAGGAACCTGCTGAAAAGCACTCAAATAAAATGCTCTTCTAAAAGGAACCACAAGGAAGATCCCCTTCAAAATCACATTTTGATAGGTGAATCTCTAAATATTTATCTGAAATTATTTTGTTGAATCCTTTTTCGAACGGATCCTTTGGGTTAAAATAGGAGAGAAATTTTGATTAATTTCGTTCATTGAAGGAACCAGCTAGAAGGCCCTCTAATGAAAGGCAATCCTTGAAGGAATCTTTTGGAAGGCACTTATATGAATGGCTGTCCTTGAAGGATCTGTTTTAAGACAATAATATGAAAGGTTCTCATTGGAGAAACTTCAAGGCAGGAACCCTTTAAAAAGCCCATTTTGAAAGGTGAATCTTGAAAAATTATCTGAAATTAATTTGTAGAATCCTTTTTCGAAATGATCCCGTGAGCAAAAATACGTAGAGAAAATTTTATTTAGTCGTTCATTTAAGGAACCTGCTGAAAAGCATTCAAATAAAATGCTCTTCTAAAAGGAACCACAATGAAGATCCCCTTCAAAATCACATTTTGATAGGTGAATCTCTAAATATTTATCTGAAATTATTTTGTTGAATCCTTTTTCGAACGGATCCTTTGGGTTAAAATAGGAGAGAAATTTTGATTAATTTCGTTCATTGAAGGAACCAGCTAGAAGGCACTCTAATGAAAGGCAGTCCTTGAAGGAATCTTTTGAAAGGCACTTATATGAAAGGCAGTCGTTGAAGGATCTGTTTTAAGACAATAATATGAAAGGTTCTCATTGGAGAAACTTCAAGGCAGGAACCCTTTAAAAAGCCCATTTTGAAAGGTGAATCTTGAAAAATTATCTGAAATTAATTTGTAGAATCCTTTTTCGAAATGATCCCGTGAGCAAAAATACGTAGAGAAAATTTTATTTAGTCGTTCTTTTAAGGAACCTGCTGAAAAGCACTCAAATGAAATGCGATTTCTAAAAAGAACCACAAGGAAAATCCCCTTCAAAAGCACATTTTGAAAGGTGAATCTCTAAATATTTATCTGAAATTATTTTGTTGAATCCTTTTTCGAACGGATCCTTTGGGTTAAAAAAGCAGCGAAATTTTGATTAATTTCGTTCATTGAAGGAACCAGCTAGAAGGCCCTCTAATGAAAGGCAATCCTTGAAGGAATCTTTTGGAAGGCACTTATATGAATGGATGTCCTTGAAGGATCTGTTTTAAGACAATAATATGAAAGGTTCTCATTGGAGAAACTTCAAGGCAGGAACCCTTTAAAAAGCCCATTTTGAAAGGTGAATCTTGAAAAATTATCTGAAATTAATTTGTAGAATCCTTTTTCGAAATGATCCCGTGAGCAAAAATACGTAGAGAAAATTTTATATAGTCGTTCATTTAAGGAACCTGCTGAAAAGCTCTCAAATGAAATGCTCTTTCAAAAAAGAACCACGAGGAAAATCCCCTTCAAAAGCAAATTTTAAAAGGTGAATCTCTAAATATTTATCTGAAATTATTTTGTTGAATCCTTTTTCAAACGGATCCTTTGGGTTAAAAAAGAAGAGAAATTTTGATTAATTTCGTTCATTGAAGGAACCAGCTAGAAGGCCCTCTAATGAAAGGCAATCCTTGAAGGAATCTTTTGGAAGGCACTTATATGAATGGCTGTCCTTGAAGGATCTGTTTTAAGACAATAATATGAAAGGTTCTCATTGGAGAAACTTCAAGGCAGGAACCCTTTAAAAAGCCCATTTTGAAAGGTGAATCTTGAAAAATTATCTGAAATTAATTTGTAGAATCCTTTTTCGAAATGATCCCGTGAGCAAAAATACGTAGAGAAAATTTTATTTAGTCGTTCATTTAAGGAACCTGCTGAAAAGCACTCAAATGAAATGCCTTTTCTAAAAAGAACCACGAGGAAAATCCCCTTCAAAAGCACATTTTGAAAGGTGAACCTCTAAATATTTATCTGAAATTATTTTGTTGAATCCTTTTTCGAACGGATCCTTTGGGTTAAAAAAGCAGAGAAATTTTGATTAATTTCGTTCATTGAAGGAACCAGCTAGAAGGCCCTCTAATGAAAGGCAATCCTTGAAGGAATCTTTTGGAAGGCACTTATATGAATGGCTGTGCTTGAAGGATCTGTTTTAAGACAATAATATGAAAGGTTTTCATTGGAGAAACTTCAAGGCAGGAACCCTTTAAAAAGCCCATTTTGAAAGGTGAATCTTGAAAAATTATCTGAAATTAATTTGTAGAATCCTTTTTCGAAATGATCCCGTGAGCAAAAATACGTAGAGAAAATTTTATTTAGTCGTTCATTTAAGGAACCTGCTGAAAAGCACTCAAATGAAATTTTCTTTCTAAAAAGAACCACGAGGAAAATCCCCTTCAAAAGCAAATTTTGAAAGGTGAATCTCTAAATATTTATCTGAAATTATTTTGTTGAATCCTTTTTCGAACGGATACTTTGGGTTAAAAAAGCAGCGAAATTTTGATTAATTTCGTTCATTGAAGGAACCAGCTAGAAGGCCCTCTAATGAAAGGCAATCCTTGAAGGAATCTTTTGGAAGGCACTTATATGAATGGCTGTGCTTGAAGGATCTGTTTTAAGACAATAATATGAAAGGTTTTCATTGGAGAAACTTCAAGGCAGGAACCCTTTAAAAAGCCCATTTTGAAAGGTGAATCTTGAAAAATTATCTGAAATTAATTTGTAGAATCCTTTTTCGAAATGATCCCGTGAGCAAAAATACGTAGAGAAAATTTTATTTAGTCGTTCTTTTAAGGAACCTGCTGAAAAGCACTCAAATGAAATGCCTTTTCTAAAAAGAACCACGAGGAAAATCCCCTTCAAAAGCACATTTTGAAAGGTGAATCTCTAAATATTTATCTGAAATTATTTTGTTGAATCCTTTTTCGAACGGATACTTTGGGTTAAAAAAGCAGCGAAATTTTGATTAATTTCGTTCATTGAAGGAACCAGCTAGAAGGCCCTCTAATGAAAGGCAATCCTTGAAGGAATCTTTTGGAAGGCACTTATATGAATGGCTGTCCTTGAAGGATCTGTTTTAAGACAATAATATGAAAGGTTCTCATTGGAGAAACTTCAAGGCAGGAACCCTTTAAAAAGCCCATTTTGAAAGGTGAATCTTGAAAAATTATCTGAAATTAATTTGTAGAATCCTTTTTCGAAATGATCCCGTGAGCAAAAATACGTAGAGAAAATTTTATATAGTCGTTCATTTAAGGAACCTGCTGAAACGCACTCAAATGAAATGCCTTTTCTAAAAAGAACCACGAGGAAAATCCCCTTCAAAAGCAAATTTTGAAAGGTGAATCTCTAAATATTTATCTGAAATTATTTTGTTGAATCCTTTTTCGAACGGATACTTTGGGTTAAAAAAGCAGGATATTTGACTAATTTCGTTAATTGAAGGAACCAGCTAGAAGGCACTCTAATGAAAGGCAATCCTTGAAGGAATCTTTTGGAAGGCACTTATATGAATGGCTGTCCTTGAAGGATCTGTTTTTGGACAATAATATGAAAGGTTCTCATTGGAGAAACTTCAAGGCAGGAACCCTTTAAAAAGCCCATTTTGAAAGGTGAATCTTGAAAAATTATCTGAAATTAATTTGTAGAATCCTTTTTCGAAATGATCCCGTGAGCAAAAATACGTAGAGAAAATTTTATTTAGTCGTTCATTTAAGGAACCTGCTGAAACGCACTCAAATGAATTTTCTTTCTAAAAAGTACCACGAGGAAAATCCCCTTCAAAAGCACATTTTGAAAGGTGAATCTCTAAATATTTATCTGAAATTATTTTGTTGAATCCTTTTTCGAACGGATCCTTTGGGTTAAAAAAGCAGAGAAATTTTGATTAATTTCGTTCATTGAAGGAACCAGCTAGAAGGCCCTCTAATGAAAGGCAATCCTTGAAGGAATCTTTTGGAAGGCACTTATATGAATGGCTGTCCTTGAAGGATCTGTTTTAAGACAATAATATGAAAGGTTCTCATTGGAGAAACTTCAAGGCAGGAACCCTTTAAAAAGCCCATTTTTAAAGGTGAATCTTGAAAAATTATTTGAAATTAATTTGTAGAATCCTTTTTCGAAATGATCCCGTGAGCAAAAATACGTAGAGAAAATTTTATTTAGTCGTTCATTTAAGGAACCTGCTGAAACGCACTCAAATGAATTTTCTTTCTAAAAAGTACCACGAGGAAAATCCCCTTCAAAAGCACATTTTGAAAGGTGAATCTCTAAATATTTATCTGAAATTATTTTGTTGAATCCTTTTTCGAACGGATCCTTTGGGTTAAAAAAGCAGAGAAATTTTGATTAATTTCGTTCATTGAAGGAACCAGCTAGAAGGCCCTCTAATGAAAGGCAATCCTTGAAGGAATCTTTTGTAAGGCACTTATATGAATGACAGTCCTTGAAGGATCTGTTTTAAGACAATAATATGAAAGGTTCTCATTGGATAAACTTCAAGGCAGGAACCCTTTAAAAAGCCCATTTTGAAAGGTGAATCTTGAAAAATTATTTGAAATTAAATTTGTAGAATCCTTTTTCGATATGATCCCGTGAGCAAAAATACGTAGAGAAAATTTTATATAGTCGTTCATTTAAGGAACCTGCTGAAACGCACTCAAATGAATTTTCTTTCTAAAAAGAACCACGAGGAAGATCCCCTTCAAAAGCACATTTTGAAAGGTGAATCTCTAAATATTTATCTGAAATTATTTTGTTGAATCCTTTTTCGAACGGATCCTTTGGGTTAAAAAAGCAGAGAAATTTTGATTAATTTCGTTCATTGAAGGAACCAGCTAGAAGGCACTCTAATGAAAGGCAATCCTTGAAGGAATCTTTTGGAAGGCGTTTTTATGAATGGCTGTCCTTGAAGGATCTGTTTTAAGACAATAATATGAAAGGTTCTCATTGGAGAAACTTCAAGGCAGGAACCCTTTAAAAAGCCCATTTTGAAAGGTGAATCTTAAAAAATTATCTGAATTAAATTTGAAGAATCCTTTTTCGAAATGATCCCGTGAGCAAAAATACGTAGAGAAAATTTTATTCAGTCGTTCATTTAAGGAACCTGCTGAAACGCACTCAAATGAATTTTCTTTCTAAAAAGTACCACGAGGAAAATCCCCTTCAAAAGCACATTTTGAAAGGTGAATCTCTAAATATTTATCTGAAATTATTTTGTTGAATCCTTTTTCGAACGGATACTTTGGGTTAAAAAAGCAGCGAAATTTTGATTAATTTCGTTCATTGAAGGAACCAGCTAGAAGGCCCTCTAATGAAAGGCAATCCTTGAAGGAATCTTTTGGAAGGCACTTATATGAATGGCTGTCCTTGAAGGATCTGTTTTAAGACAATAATATGAAAGGTTCTCATTGGAGAAACTTCAAGGCAGGAACCCTTTAAAAAGCCCATTTTGAAAGGTGAATCTTGAAAAATTATTTGAAATTAATTTGTAGAATCCTTTTTCGATATGATCCCGTGAGCAAAAATACGTAGAGAAAATTTTATTTAGTCGTTCATTTAAGGAACCTGCTGAAAAGCTCTCAAATGAAATGCTCTTTCTAAAAAGAACCACGAGGAAAATCCCCTTCAAAAGCAAATTTTGAAAGGTGAATCTCTAAATATTTATCTGAAATTATTTTGTTGAATCCTTTTTCGAACGGATCCTTTGTGTTAAAAAAGCAGAGAAATTTTGATTAATTTCGTTCATTGAAGGAACCAGCTAGAAGGCCCTCTAATGAAAGGCAATCCTTGAAGGAATCTTTTGGAAGGCACTTATATGAATGGCTGTGCTTGAAGGATCTGTTTTAAGACAATAATATGAAAGGTTTTCATTGGAGAAACTTCAAGGCAGGAACCCTTTAAAAAGCCCATTTTGAAAGGTGAATCTTGAAAAATTATCTGAAATTAATTTGTAGAATCCTTTTTCGATATGATCCCGTGAGCAAAAATACGTAGAGAAAATTTTATTTAGTCGTTCATTTAAGGAACCTGCTGAAACGCACTCAAATGAAATTTTCTTTCTAAAAAGAACCACGAGGAAAATCCCCTTCAAAAGCACATTTTGAAAGGTGAATCTCTAAATATTTATCTGAAATTATTTTGTTGAATCCTTTTTCGAACGGATCCTTTGGGTTAAAAAAGCAGCGAAATTTTGATTAATTTCGTTCATTGAAGGAACCAGCTAGAAGGCCCTCTAATGAAAGGCAATCCTTGAAGGAATCTTTTGGAAGGCACTTATATGAATGGCTGTGCTTGAAGGATCTGTTTTAAGACAATAATATGAAAGGTTTTCATTGGAGAAACTTCAAGGCAGGAACCCTTTAAAAAGCCCATTTTGAAAGGTGAATCTTGAAAAATTATCTGAATAAAATTTGTAGAATCCTTTTTCGATATAATCCCGTGAGCAAAAATACGTAGAGAAAATTTTATTTAGTCGTTCTTTTAAGGAACCTGCTGAAAAGCACTCAAATGAAATGCCTTTTCTAAAAAGAACCACGAGGAAAATCCCCTTCAAAAGCAAATTTTGAAAGGTGAATCTCTAAATATTTATCTGAAATTATTTTGTTGAATCCTTTTTCGAACGGATCCTTTGGGTTAAAAAAGAAGAGAAATTTTGATTAATTTCGTTCATTGAAGGAACCAGCTAGAAGGCCCTCTAATGAAAGGCAATCCTTGAAGGAATCTTTTGGAAGGCGTTTTTATGAATGGATGTCCTTGAAGAATCTGTTTTAAGACAATAATATGAAAGATTTTCATTGGAGAAACTTCAAAGCAGGAACCCTTTAAAAAGCCCATTTTGAAAGGTGAATCTTGAAAAATTATCTGAAATTAATTTGTAGAATCCTTTTTCGATATAATCCCTTGAGCAAAAATACGTAGAGAAAATTTTATTTAGTCGTTCATTTAAGGAACCTGCTGAAAAGCTCTCAAATGAAATGCTCTTTCTAAAAAGAACCACGAGGAAAATCCCCTTCAAAAGCAAATTTTGAAAGGTGAATCTCTAAATATTTATCTGAAATTATTTTGTTGAATCCTTTTTCGAACGGATACTTTGGGTTAAAAAAGCAGCGAAATTTTGATTAATTTCGTTCATTGAAGGAACCAGCTAGAAGGCCCTCTAATGAAAGGCAATCCTTGAAGGAATCTTTTGGAAGGCACTTATATGAATGGCTGTCCTTGAAGCATCTGTTTTAAGACAATAATATGAAATGTTCTCATTGGAGAAACTTAAAGGCAGTTACCCTTTAAAAAGCCCATTTTGAAAGGTGAATCTTAAAAAATTATCTGAATAAAATTTGTAGAATCCTTTTTCGATATAATCCCTTGAGCAAAAATACGTAGAGAAAATTTTATTTAGTCGTTCATTTAAGGAACCTGCTGAAAAGCACTCAAATGAAATGCTCTTTCTAAAAAGAACCACGAGGAAAATCCCCTTCAAAAGCACATTTTGAAAGGTGAATCTTGAAATATTATCTGAATTATTTTGTTGAATCTTTTTTCGAACGGATCCTTTGTGTTAAAAAAGCAGAGAAATTTTTATAATATTCGTTCATTGAAGGAACCAGCTAGAAGGCACTCTAATGAAAGGCAATCCTTGAAGGAATCTTTTGGAAGGCGTTTTTATGAATGGCTGTCCTTGAAGCATCTGTTTTAAGACAATAATATGAAATGTTCTCATTGGAGAATTTTAAAGGCAGTTACCCTTTTAAAAGCCCATTTTGAAAGGTGAATCTTAAAAAATTATCTGAATAAAATTTGTAGAATCCTTTTTCGAAATAATCCCTTGAGCAAAAATACGTAGAGAAAATTTTATTTAGTCGTTCATTTAAGGAACCTGCTGAAAAGCACTCAAATGATATGCTCTTTCTAAAAAGAACCACGAGGAAAATCCCCTTCAAAAGCACATTTTGAAAGGTGAATCTTGAAATATTATCTGAAATTATTTTGTTGAATCCTTTTTCGAACGGATCCTTTGTGTTAAAAAAGCAGAGAAATTTTGATTAATTTCGTTCATTGAAGGAACCAGCTAGAAGGCACTCTAATGAAAGGCAATCCTTGAAGGAATCTTTTGGAAGGCACTTATATGAATGGCTCTCCTTGAGGGATCTGTTTTAAGACAATAATATGAAAGGTTATCATTGGAGAAACTTAAAGGCAGTAACCCTTTCAAAAGCCCATTTTGAAAGGTGAATCTTGAAAAATTATCTGAATAAAATTTGTAGAATCCTTTTTCGAACGGATCCTTTGGGTTAAAAAAGCAGAGAAATTTTGATTGATTTCGTTCATTGAAGGATCTAGCTAGAAGGCACTCTTATGAATGGCTTTATTCCTACACTAACTCACAATTCTTATGTAACGTCTTAAATTTAAAACATTTGTATTGTTCTCGTTCTAATTTAGGTAAAAAATTACACTAAAAAGGCAGGGATCAAGGTCTTGAAAAAAGAACCACCCCTTCAGAAAATCGTTCATTGAAGGAACCAGCTAGAAGGCACTCTAATGAAAGGCAATCCTTGGAGGAATCTTTTGGAAGGCACTTATATAAATGGCTGTCCCTGAAGGATCTGCACTCAAATGAAATGCTCTTTCTAAAAAGAACCAAGAGGAAAATCCCCTTCAAAAACACATTTTCAAAGGTGAATCTCTAAATATTTATCTGAAATTATTTTGTTGAATCCTTTTTCGAAAGGATCCTTTGGGTTAAAAAAGCAGAGAAATTTTGATTAATTTCTTTCATTGAAGGAACCAGCTAGAAGGCACTCTAATGAAAGGCAATCCTTGAAGGAATCTTTTGGAAGGCACTTATATGAATGGCTGTCCTTGAGGGATCTGTTTTAAGACAATAATATGAAAGGTTCTCATTGGAGAAACTTAAAGGCAGAAACCCTTTAAAAAGCCCATTTTGAAAGGTGAATCTTGAAAAATTATCTGAATAAAATTTGTAGAATCCTTTTTCGAACGGATCCTTTGGGTTAAAAAAGCAGAGAAATTTTGATTAATTTAGTTCATTAAAGGAACCAGCTAGAAGGCACTCTAATGAAAGGCAATCCTTGAAGGAATCTTTTGGAAGGCACTTATATGAATGGCTGTCCTTGAAGGATCTGTTTTAAGACAATAATATGAAAGGTTCTCATTGGAGAAACTTAAAGGCAGTAACCCTTTAAAAAGCCCATTTTGAAAGGTGAATCTTGAAAAATTATCTGAATAAAATTTGTAGAATCCTTTTTCGAACGGATCCTTTGTGTTAAAAAAGCAGAGAAATTTTGATTAATTTCGTTCATTGAAGGAACCAGCTAGAATGCACACTTATGAATGGCTTTATTCCTACACTAACTCACAATTCTTATGTAGCGTCTTGAATTTAAAACATTTGTATTGTTCTCGTTCTAATTTAGGTCAAAAATTACACTAAAAACGCAGGGATCAAGGTGTTGAAAAAAGAACCACAACGAAAACCCCCTTCAAAAGCACATTTTGAAAGGTGAATCTTGAAAAATTATCTGAACAAAATTTGTAGAATCCTTTTTCGATATAATCCCTTTAGCGAAAATACGTAGAGAAAATTTTATTTAGTCGTTCATTTAAGGAACCTGCTGAAAAGCACTCAAATGAAATGCTCTTTCTAAAAAGAACCACGAGGAAAATCCCCTTCAAAAGCACATTTTGAAAGGTGAATCTTGAAATATTATCTGAATTATTTTGTTGAATCTTTTTTCGAACGGATCTTTTGTGTTAAAAAAGCAGAGAAATTTTTATAAATTTCGTTCATTGAAGGAACCAGCTAGAAGGCACTCTAATGAAAGGCAATCCTTGAAGGAATCTTTTGGAAGGCACTCATATGAATGGCTGTCCTTGAAGCATCTGTTTTAAGACAATAATATGAAATGTTCTCATTGGAGAATTTTAAAGGCAGTTACCCTTTAAAAAGCCCATTTTGAAAGGTGAATCTTAAAAAATTATCTGAATAAAATTTGTAGAATCCTTTTTCGAAATAATCCCTTGAGCAAAAATACGTAGAGAAAATTTTATTTAGTCGTTCATTTAAGGAACCTGCTGAAAAGCACTCAAATGAAATGCTCTTTCTAAAAAGAACCACGAGGAAAATCCCCTTCAAAAGCACATTTTGAAAGGTGAATCTTGAAATATTATCTGAATTATTTTGTTGAATCTTTTTTCGAACGGATCCTTTGTGTTAAAAAAGCAGAGAAATTTTTATAAATTTCGTTCATTGAAGGAACCAGCTAGTAGGCACTCTAATGAAAGGCAATCCTTGAAGGAATCTTTTGGAAGGCACTTATATGAATGGCTCTCCTTGAGGGATCTGTTTTAAGACAATAATATGAAAGGTTATCATTGGAGAAACTTAAAGGCAGTAACCCTTTCAAAAGCCCATTTTGAAAGGTGAATCTTGAAAAATTATCTGAATAAAATTTGTAGAATCCTTTTTCGAACGGATCCTTTGGGTTAAAAAAGCAGAGAAATTTTGATTGATTTCGTTCATTGAAGGATCTAGCTAGAAGGCACTCTTATGAATGGCTTTATTCCTACACTAACTCACAATTCTTATGTAACGTCTTAAATTTAAAACATTTGTATTGTTCTCGTTCTAATTTAGGTAAAAAATTACACTAAAAAGGCAGGGATCAAGGTCTTGAAAAAAGAACCACCCCTTCAGAAAATCGTTCATTGAAGGAACCAGCTAGAAGGCACTCTAATGAAAGGCAATCCTTGGAGGAATCTTTTGGAAGGCACTTATATAAATGGCTGTCCCTGAAGGATCTGCACTCAAATGAAATGCTCTTTCTAAAAAGAACCAAGAGAAAAATCCCCTTCAAAAACACATTTTCAAAGGTGAATCTCTAAATATTTATCTGAAATTATTTTGTTGAATCCTTTTTCGAACGGATCCTTTGGGTTAAAAAAGCAGAGAAATTTTGATTAATTTCTTTCATTGAAGGAACCAGCTAGAAGGCACTCTAATGAAAGGCAATCC
Organism: Brachionus paranguensis; assembly: GCA_016802215.1. NCBI lineage: Eukaryota > Metazoa > Rotifera > Eurotatoria > Ploima > Brachionidae > Brachionus > Brachionus paranguensis. Next base: position 145,487 of record JAESIX010000056.1, on the reverse strand, counting down.
TTGAAGGAATCTTTTGGAAGGCACTTATATGAATGGCTGTCCTTGAGGGATCTGTTTTAAGATAATAATATGAAAGGTTCTCATTGGAGAAACTTAAAGGCAGTAACCCTTTAAAAAGCCCATTTTGAAAGGTGAATCTTGAAAAATTATCTGAATAAAATTTGTAGAATCCTTTTTCGAACGGATCCTTTGTGTTAAAAAAGCAGAGAAATTTTGATTAATTTCGTTCATTGAAGGAACCAGCTAGAAGGCACTCTAATGAAAGGCAATCCTTGAAGGAATCTTTTGGAAGGCGTTTTTATGAATGGCTGTCCTTGAAGGATCTGTTTTAAGACAATAATATGAAAGGTTCTCATTGGAGAAACTTAAAGGCTGTAACCCTTTAAAAAGCCCATTTTGAAAGGTGAATCTTGAAAAATTATCTGAATAAAATTTGTAGAATCCTTTTTCGAACGGATCCTTTGGGTTAAAAAAGCAGAGAAATTTTGATTAATTTAGTTCATTGAAGGAACCAGCTAGAAGGCACTCTAATGAAAGGCAATCCTTGAAGGAATCTTTTGGAAGGCACTTATATGAATGGCTGTCCTTGAAGGATCTGTTTTAAGACAATAATATGAAAGGTTCTCATTGGAGAAACTTAAAGGCAGTTACCCTTTAAAAAGCCCATTTTGAAAGGTGAATCTTGAAAAATTATCTGAATAAAATTTGTAGAATCCTTTTTCGAACGGATCCTTTGTGTTAAAAAAGCAGAGAAATTTTGATTAATTTCGTTCATTGAAGGATCCAGCTAGAAGGCACACTTATGAATGGCTTTATTCCTACACTAACTCACAATTCTTATGTAGCGTCTTGAATTTAAAACATTTGTATTGTTCTCGTTCTAATTTAGGTCAAAAATTACACTAAAAAGGCAGGGATCAAGGTGTTGAAAAAAGAACCACAACGAAAACCCCCTTCAAAAGCACATTTTGAAAGGTGAATCTTGAAAAATTATCTGAACAAAATTTGTAGAATCCTTTTTCGATATAATCCCTTGATCAAAAATACGTAGAGAGATAATTATATTTCGTCGTTCATTTAAGGAACCTGCTGAAAAGCACTCAAATGAAATGCTCTTTCTAAATAGAACCACGAGGAATATCCCCTTTAAAAGCACATTTTGAAAAGTGAATCTTTAAATATGTATCTGAAATTATTTTGTAGAATCCTTTTTCGAACTTACCTTTGGGTTAAAAAAGCAGAGAAATTTTGATTAATTTCGTTCATTGAAGGAACCAGCTAGAAGGCACTCTAATGAAAGGCAATCCTTGAAGGAATCTTTTGGAAGGCACTTATATGAATGGCACTAATTTGCACATTGCTATACATTTCCTTAACTGATTCTATCAAAAAAGGAAATTGTTGGAGATGCTTGTGATTCGTACAGTTTGTGAACCCTTTTGAATTTTTTTCTAGTTATAATATTTGCTTTATGTAATGGAATAACAATATTGTATTGAATTTTCTTGCTTGCGAATATCCCTACTTTCGGCAGTGAATCGACTTTATTCCTACACAAACTCACAATACTTATGTAGCGTCTTAAATTTAAAATATTTGTATTGTTCTCGTTCTAATTTAGGTCAAAAATTACACTAAAAAGGCAGGGATCAAGGTCTTGACTATAGGTACTTGTTTTTGGTCTAGCTGAGCTCTTCTCGCTATGCTTTTGAGTTAGCATCTGACGTGTTTGACATTTTCATTGTGTGGTACTAAACGATACACGAATTCACTAAAAGCGTAGTGATATGGCGCATTCTTTGCATTAAAAAAGGGTTTTGTTTTTGGCTGTAACAACCATTACTCTTGTATAATTAGACTGCTGACTTTGATTTGAGTTTGATCCGAGAAAGTTTAATAATTTTCTTAAGTGGTTTAGATGTTTGTTTTTAGAATGTGCTTCAAATTGATAAATTTTATGTGTAATATTTTTTAAAATAAATCTTTATGTTTCCCGGAGATGGTAATCATTCAAATCACTTTAAGAATAACAATAAGAATAACCACGAGGGATTGAAAAATTATATTCAATTAAAGACATAATTCAGATTCCTTGAGATTTCAAAAAGTCTATTATTTTTTCAAGAAAATAATCATTTTTAAAAATGCAAATTTTAATCCTGCAATTTTATATAAATTTGTGTGAATCAATGATAATTTTTTATAAGTAAACGCAATACTTAATCTACATTGAATTCCTTTTTTTTTCCGTATTACTATTATGCTGACTAGAAGACTTAAGGAAAACTTGGTAGAGTCGGCAATTTGCCTTTTTAAAATTAAAATTTGAACGATTAACTGTTATAGCATGCTCAACTGAAATATGTGCTTGAATAGAAAAATGATCACTTAACATATCATCATCAATCAGAACTTTAAAGTCAACAACTCTATCTGTAAGTGAGGATGGTATTGAAAAAATGTCTAGAACTTCATAATATTCTGTCTTAAATTTTTATATGTTGGTGTTTTATCATTTACTACTGAGAGGTTAAGCTTGATACAATTTTCTCTAATATAATGCTTTTCTCATTTTCACTAGACCAAACTTAGCTTTTAGTTTTCGAATTCAGATCACCCCTTATTATAAATTTTCCACATTTAGTTGAGATATCAAGGAAAAGTTCGAAAGGAAGTTGAACATTTGGTGGATTGTAGAGACCAAATATAAAAAATTGTGAATTTTTAAAGCTTATTCTAATAAAAAGAAGTTTTGCAGGATACTTATCAAAAGAAAAATCTTGTTTAAATTCAATTCTTTCTTTTACTAAAATAGCTATACCCCCGCCATGCTTATTACGAGCCTTAACTAATGATTTATAATTTTTATAATTAAAGTGGAAGTTTATTTCACTCGGATTAACTCTTATTTTATTGAGGAGAACAATGTCGGGACAATTTTGAGCTAAAAACTCTTTTAGAAGTTTAATCCTACTGGGTAAATGAAAACAATTCCAGCGTGTGATTAGAACTTGTTCTTTGAACTAGGTTTATTTTAAAAATTTCTTTGTGTTGTTTTCATAGTTTTCATTTCTTTGTTGGTTTGCATCATTATTAAACATTAATTTCGCCTTCTTCTACTTCTCTGTTAGTTTGGCTAAGCAAATCAAGATTTAATCTACTCGTGCTTTTTTTTGACTACTCGATCTAGAGGCGCCAAAAGCATTTCTTTTCATTGCCTTCCAAACAGAAGCAAGTTAGATTTTCCTATTCTCTTTTCTTATTAATTTTAGATTAGCTTTGTTCGTTCCAGTTTTATCACTAGTGATATTAGTCTGTTTGGCCTTTTTTTTGTTAGGGATTTTGCTTCCTTGTAGCACTGAGTCATTAGATTTACTTGCGGTCATACCATTTGTAATTGACGCTACATAAATCTTTTCAACAAGGATATTTGTTTGGGATTCTCCTGATACCATATTATCAGCAATATTCACATTTGTTGCACTTTTTTTCCTTAATTTGTCTTGATCAATAAAGGTATTTTCATCATCAGGCACTTCGTCCAAATCAATTATTTCTTCACTACATTCATTTCTTTTTCCAATTAGTTTAGAAGCAAAGTAATTTGCTGTATTACATTCTGCTCCTTCATGGCCTCTCGCCAAACATTTATTGCACTATTTCTTGAACGATTCACATCCTGAATGGATATGACCGAATTTTTTGCAGAAATTACATCGCGCGTAATAACCTGCTAGTTGACATCGTTGGCTTTTAATAGTATGGGTTCCAACTATATCAATGAAGTCTTCATGATCAGTTAGGTCGTATTTTACTGTTACTTTAATAACTCCGTTTAAAATCTGACTGAAATTCTTAAGATTGTACTGTTCATTCAAAATGGACTGTATCAAAATTTTTTACCTGACCTTTAAATTTTCCTGAAGAAATTCTTTAATTTGGTTATGATCAAAATTGGGTGATAGCCAGTGAAATCTAAGATCTGCTGTCATGGTCACTTGCGAGTCGTTAGTGGTTAATTTTAAAGGAATACTAGCATCTCTTGCTATTGTTTTTATCCCATCGATAGATAATTCTTTGTCAAATAACTACTTTGGGTTGTTTTTAAAAACTAATATCCAGATTTTTTAAGACTGGAACGGAGATATCGACATCAGTGACGAAATTTGTTCGGGATCTAATTCTAACATTAAGGTTTAGAAAATGGCTTTACTTGTGATTTTCTGATTCTTTGACGCTCGGAATCTAATTCATCTAATTCTAATGGAACACACAATGGAATCACACAATGGAATCTAATTCTAATTCACTCGGAATATAATATAATTTTATTTTTCCAATTTTATAATTAAAAAAAAAAAATCATGTTGATGTAAGAATCAGTGTTGATCTTTTATAAGAAAATGCAATACTTTATCCACATTGAAACTAATCTTCATTGATTTACTTGACGAGCAAATTTTTCTCGATGAGTTGTATTCATTTATCAAATAAATCATGGGTTTAATTGGCACCTGGATACTAATTTCGACATGGCCATACTTTTCCTAAATTGATTCTATGAAAAATGGAAATTGTCGGAGATGCTTGAGATTCGTAACGTTTTTGAATCCGTTTGAATTTTTTTAATTATACAATTATTTAATTAATTATTTACATTTATTAACGCCAAATAAGTCAGGTGATGTTTGTAATCCGATAATGCTTTAAACAACTTTAATAACTAAAAAGAGTAATTTTCAAAAGACTAGTGTATTATAGTTATTTTGATATTGATGAATCATTTGAGCGTGCTTGCTTCCAATTATCACTTTGAATAATTAACATTAGATCGTTTTTTGGGTTGGTGTAGGATTACTGATGTTTTCATTGTGATTCGATTTGTCGAGTCAAAAAAATCAACTAGTCATTAATAAATTCATAAATTCATAAATTTACCTGAACCTGTCGATTCCTTTAATTTGAAATTTTGAGGCACAACTTTATATCAACTTTATTAAGGACAGGGGAAATTATGACCAAAAAAAACCTTAAGTGCTTAAATGAGGTTAATTTTTCGTAAGTTTAATTAATGTCGATCAGGAAATCTGTGTTTTAATCATGTGAAACCTTACCATCAATTAGCATTAGATCTTTTACTTCTAAATAAAAGAATGTAATGCTTGTTGATTTATTTTTTTAGGAAAATCATTGCATAGTTATCAGTCCATACCAAACTTTTCACTCAAAACCCTAATTCCGAGTATTTAATGTTTTAACCGTCACATAAATATTTGCCATCGAATTTTTTTAAAAAACAAAAGGAAAAATTTCATTTGATTTCAATTTAAATTATTATTATTTAACATATACTTTGTTTTAATTGGTAAGACAAATTTTTAAATATATTCGAACAATTAAGTATTCAAAACTCAAATCAAACTCAAATCGAAGACAGCAGTCTAATTATACAAGAGTAATGGTTGTTACAGCCAAAAACAAAACCCTTTTTCAATGCAAAGAATGCGCAATATCACTACACTTTTAGTGAATTCGTGTATCGTTTAGTACCACACAATGAAAATGTCAAACACGTCAGATGCTAACTCGAAAGCATAGCGAGAAGACCTCAGCTAGACCAAAAACAATTACTTCTAGACAAGACCTTGATCCCTGTCTTTTTAGTGTAATTTTTGACATAAATTAAAACGAGAACAATACAAATGTTTTTAAATTCAAGACGCTACATAAGAATTGTTAGTTAGTATAAGAATAAAGTCGATTCAATGACGAAAGGATAAATATTCGCACGCAAGAAAGTTAAATACCTTATTGATATACCATTAAATAATGCAAATGTTATTACTAAAAAAAATTCAGAAGGGTTTACATTCTGTACGAATCTCAAGCATCTCCGACAATTTCCATTTTTCATAGAATCAATTTAGGAAAAGTATGGCCATGTCGAAATTAGTATCCAGGTGCCAATTAAACCCATGATTTATTTGATAAATGAATACAACTCATCGAGAAAAATTTGCTCGTCAAGTAAATCAATGAAGATAAGTTTCTATGTGGATAAAGTATTGCATTTTCTTATAAAAGATCAACACTGATTCTTACATCAACATGATTTTTTTTTTTTAATTATAAAATTGGAAAAATAAAATTATATTATATTCCGAGTGAATTAGAATTAGATTCCATTGTGTGATTCCATTGTGTGGTCCATTAGAATTAGATGAATTAGATTCCGAGCGTCAAAGAATCAGAAAATCACAAGTAAAGCCATTTTCTAAACCTTAATGTTAGAATTAGATCCCGAACAAATTTCGTCACTGATGTCGATATATCCGTTCCAGTCTTAAAAAATCTGGATATTAGTTTTTAAAAACAACCCAAAGTAGTTATTTGACAAAGAATTATCTATCGATGGGATAAAAACAATAGCAAGAGATGCTAGTATTCCTGAAAAATTAACCACTAACGACTCGCAAGTGACCATGACAGCAGACCATGACAACTAGCAGGTTATTACGCGCGATGTAATTTCTGCAAAAAATTCGGTCATATCCATTCAAGATGTGAATCGTTCAAGAAATGGTGCAATAAATGTTTGGCGAGAGGCCATGAAGGAGCAGAATGTAATACAGCAAATTACTTTGCTTCTAAACTAATTGGAAAAAGAAATGAATGTAGTGAAGAAATAATTGATTTGGACGAAGTGCCTGATGATGAAAATACCTTTATTGATCAAGACAAATTAAGGAAAAAAAGTGCAACTAATGTGAATATTGCTGATAATATGGTATCAGAAGAATCCCAAACAAATATCCCTCTTGAAAAGATTTATGTAGCGTCAATCACAAATAGTATGATGCAAACTTACAAAGAAATGAAAACAATGAAAACAACACAAAGAAACTTTTAAAATCAACCTAGTTCTAAAAACAAGTTCTAATTACACACTGGAATTGTTTTCATTTACCCAGTAGGATTCAACTTCTAAAAGAGTTTTTAGCTCAAAATTGTCCCGACATTGTTCTCCTCAATAAAATAAAAGTTTATCCGAGTGAAATAAACTTCCACTTTAATTATAAAAATTATAAATCATTTGTTAAGGCTCGTAATAAGCATTGCGTGGGTATAGCTATTTTAGTAAAAGAAAGAATTGAATTTAAACAAGATTTTTCTTTTGATAAGTATCCTGCAGAACTTCATTTTATTAGAATAAGCTTGAAAAATTCATAATATTTTATATTTAGTCTCTACAATCCACCAAATATTCAGCAAAGGCAAATTAAGGCAAATTGACGACTCTACCAAGTTTTTCTTAAGTCTTCTAGTAAGCTAATAGTTATACCAAAAAAAAGAAAATTCAATGTAGATTAAGTATTGCATTTTCTTATAAAAATTTATCATTGATTCATACAAATTTAAGTAAAATTGCAAGATTAAAATTTAGATTTTTAAAAACGATTATTTTCTTGAAAAAATAATAGACTTTTTGAAATCTCAAGGAATCTGAATATTTGCAAAATATTTCCTTCATAAATTTAAGATTTGTAATCCCTTTTAATTGTCGGTGTCAATTAAAATGCCTTAATATTATCTTTAATTATTTCTTAGTGTTTTAGTTTTGTCATCCAAAAAGGGATTGGGTAATTCTGAGATAATTGGTTCTATGAAGATTGTTGTAACCGTTAATTTATTCGTTAATTATAAAGTGTTGTGTAATAGAATTCTATATAAGGATCTATAACAACTGTTTCTTAAATATTTAAAAATCATATATATATTTTCTTACTCTAGCCATTTGTTTAGATCTTGATGTGTTTTAAAAAAAATTCCTGTTTTAGTTAATTCGCGGATATGTGATTAAATCTGATCATATACTGTGAGGAAACTTCGGTGATTCATAATTAAGTTTTGATTCTTATCAGTTTCAGTATGCTCTAACCCTGGTAGTAGTCATAAAGTTGAAATGACTTTATCAAAATGCATGTGATTTACAAATTTTCTTAAAGCTGTTTTACTTATTGAGTAACCATTACAATTTGCGTAAAGGAATTCAACAAAATATTTTCAGATAATTTTTTTCACTAAATAGTTATTTAATTTAGAAATTTCGTTCATTGAAGGAACCAGCTAGAAGGCAAACAAATGAAACACACACCTTGAATTAACCTCAAGGCAGGAACCCTTTGAAAAGCCCTTTTTAAGGGTGAATCTTAAAAAAGTATCTGAAAATATTTTGTAGAATACCTTTTTAACGGATCACTTGAGTTAAAATAGAAGAGAAATTTTTATTAATTTTGTTCATTGAAGGAACCAGATAGAAGGCACTCATATGAAAGGCAGTCCTTGAAGGAATTTGTTGGAAGGGACTCATTGCTTGATGGGCTGTGTCGACGTGAAGCTCTAGACAGAAAAGGTATTGGTGTAAGGTTGTATTGATAGATTTATTCCAAGTAATTCTTTATCTTTTCTTCCGTAAAGTGCTTTTCTTAGGGGCTTGCTGATGAAATCTATGGTTTATCTTAAGAGCTTCATCTTTTTCTTGAGGCAAGACTTTTCTAATCCTTATTTAGCTTGCGTCTGTTACAAGATTAAACCATTTCGATAGGTATTCAAATTCATTAATTTCTTTTGACCTATTGCCTATCCTTTAGTGGTGTAATTTTTAAGCGGGCTGGCGATTCTCGTAAAATTCGATATGAAATTACGGTGATAAAGTGACCATCCGAGAAAGTTTAATAATGATTTTAAGGTCTTTAGACGTTTGTTTGGCGAGAGGCCATGAAGGAGCAGAATGTAATGCAGCAAATTACTTTGCTTCTAAACTAATTGGAACAGACTAATATCACTAGTGATAAAACTGGAACGAACAAAGCTAATCTAAAATTAATAAGAAAAGAGAATAGGAAAATCTAACTTGCTTCTGTTTGGAAGGCAATGAAAAGAAATGCTTTTGGCGCCTCTCGATCGAGTAGTCAAAAAAGAAACACGAGTAGATTAAATCTTGATTTGCTTAGCCAAACTAACAGAGAAGTAGAAGAAGGCGAAATTAATGTTTTATAATGATGCAAACCAACAAAGAAATGAAAACTATGAAAACAACACAAAGAAATTTTTAAAATAAACCTAGTTCAAAGAACAAGTTCTAATTACATGCTGGAATTGTTTTCATTTACCCAGTAGGATTCAACTTCTAAAAGAGTTTTTAACTCAAAATTGTCCCGACATTGTTCTCCTCAATAAAATAAGAGTTAATCCGAGTGAAATAAACTTCCACTTTAATTATAGAAATTATAAATCATTAGTTAAGGCTCGTAATAAGCATGGCGGGGGTATAGCTATTTTAGTAAAAGAAAGAATTGAATTTAAACAAGATTTTTCTTTTGATAAGTATCCTGCAGAACTTCATTTTATTAGAATGAGCTTGAAAAATTCATAATATTTTATATTTAGTCTCTACAATCCACCAAATATTCAGCAAAGGCAAATTAAGGCAAATTGACGACTCTACCAAGTTTTTCTTAAGTCTTCTAGTAAGCTTAATAGTTATACCAAAAAAAAGAAAATTCAATGTAGATTAAGTATTGCATTTTCTTATAAAAATTTATCATTGATTCATACAAATTTAAGTAAAATTGCAAGATTAAAATTTAGATTTTTAAAAACGATTATTTTCTTGAAAAAATAATAGACTTTTTGAAATCTCAAGGAATCTGAATATTTGCAAAATATTTCCTTCATAAATTTAAGATTTGTAATCCCTTTTAATTGTCGGTGTCAATTAAAATGCCTTAATATTATCTTTAATTATTTCTTAGTGTTTTAGTTTTGTCATCCAAAAAGGAATTGGTTAATTCTGTGATAATTGGTTCTATGAAGATTGTTGTAACCGTTAATTTATTCGTTAATTATAAGGTGTTGTGTAATAGAATTCTATATAAGGATCTATAACAACTGTTTCTTAAATATTTAAAAATCATATATATATTTTCTTACTCTAGCCATTTGTTTAGATCTTGATGTGTTTTAAAAAAAATTCCTGTTTTAGTTAATTCGCGGATATGTGATTAAATCTGATCATATACTGTGAGGAAACTTCGGTGATTCATAATTAAGTTTTGATTCTTATCAGTTTCAGTATGCTCTAACCCTGGTAGTAGTCATAAAGTTGAAATGACTTTATCAAAATGCATGTGATTTACAAATTTTCTTAAAGCTGTTTTACTTATTGAGTAACCATTACAATTTGCGTAAAGGAATTCAACAAAATATTTTCAGATAATTTTTTTCACTAAATAGTTATTTAATTTAGAAATTTCGTTCATTGAAGGAACCAGCTAGAAGGCAAACAAATGAAACACACACCTTGAATTAACCTCAAGGCAGGAACCCTTTGAAAAGCCCTTTTTAAGGGTGAATCTTAAAAAAGTATCTGAAAATATTTTGTAGAATACCTTTTTAACGGATCACTTGAGTTAAAATAGAAGAGAAATTTTTATTAATTTTGTTCATTGAAGGAACCAGATAGAAGGCACTCATATGAAAGGCAGTCCTTGAAGGAATTTGTTGGAAGGGACTCATTGCTTGATGGGCTGTGTCGACGTGAAGCTCTAGACAGAAAAGGTATTGGTGTAAGGTTGAATTGATAGATTTATTCCAAGTAATTCTTTATCTTTTCTTCCGTAAAGTGCTTTTCTTAGGGGCTTGCTGATGAAATCTATGGTTTATCTTAAGAGCTTCATCTTTTTCTTGAGGCAAGACTTTTCTAATCCTTATTTAGCTTGCGTCTGTTACAAGATTAAACCATTTCGATAGGTATTCAAATTCATTAATTTCTTTTGACCTATTGCCTATCCTTTAGTGGTGTAATTTTTAAGCGGGCTGGCGATTCTCGTAAAATTCGATATGAAATTACGGTGATAAAGTGACCATCCGAGAAAGTTTAATAATGATTTTAAGGTCTTTAGACGTTTGTTTGGCGAGAGGCCATGAAGGAGCAGAATGTAATGCAGCAAATTACTTTGCTTCTAAACTAATTGGAACAGACTAATATCACTAGTGATAAAACTGGAACGAACAAAGCTAATCTAAAATTAATAAGAAAAGAGAATAGGAAAATCTAACTTGCTTCTGTTTGGAAGGCAATGAAAAGAAATGCTTTTGGCGCCTCTCGATCGAGTAGTCAAAAAAGAAACACGAGTAGATTAAATCTTGATTTGCTTAGCCAAACTAACAGAGAAGTAGAAGAAGGCGAAATTAATGTTTTATAATGATGCAAACCAACAAAGAAATGAAAACTATGAAAACAACACAAAGAAATTTTTAAAATAAACCTAGTTCAAAGAACAAGTTCTAATTACATGCTGGAATTGTTTTCATTTACCCAGTAGGATTCAACTTCTAAAAGAGTTTTTAACTCAAAATTGTCCCGACATTGTTCTCCTCAATAAAATAAGAGTTAATCCGAGTGAAATAAACTTCCACTTTAATTATAGAAATTATAAATCATTAGTTAAGGCTCGTAATAAGCATGGCGGGGGTATAGCTATTTTAGTAAAAGAAAGAATTGAATTTAAACAAGATTTTTCTTTTGATAGGTATCCTGCAAAACTTCTTTTTATTAGAATAAGCTTTAAAAATTCACAATTTTTTATATTTGGTCTCTACAATCCACCAAATGTTCAACTTCCTTTCGAACTTTTCCTTGATATCTCAAGTAAATGTGGAAAATTTATAATAAGGGGTGATCTGAATTCGAAAACTAAAAGCTAAGTTTGGTCTGGTGAAAATGAGAAAAGCATATTTGAGAAAATTATTAACAAGCTTAACCTCTCAGTAGTAAATGATAAAACACCAACATATAAAAATTTAAGACAGAATATTATGAAGTTCTAGACATTTTTTCAATACCATCGTCACTAACAGATAGAGTTGTTGACTTTAAAGTTCTGATTGATGATGATATGTTAAGTGATCATTTTTCTATTCAAGCACATATTTCAGTTGAGCATGCTATAACAGTTAATCGTTCAAATTTTAATTTTAAAAAGGCAAATTGCCGACTCTACCAAGTTTTCCTTAAGTCTTCTAGTCAGCATAATAGTTATACGAAAAAAAAAAGGAATTCAATGTAGATTAAGTATTGCGTTTTCTTATAAAAAATTATTATTGATTCACACAAATTTATATAAAATTGCAGGATTAAAATTTGCATTATTAAAAACGATTATTTTGTTGAAAAAATAATAGACTTTTTGAAATCTCAAGGAATCTGAATATTTGCAAAATATTTCCTTCATAAATTTAAGATTTGTAATCCCTTTTAATTGTCGGTGTCTATTTAAATGCCTTAATATTATCTTTAATTATTTCTTAGAGTTTTAGTTTTAGTTTCATCCAAAAAAGGTTGTTTTGGTTAATTCTGAGATAATTGGTTCAATGAAGATTGTTGTAACCGTTAATTTATTCGTTAATTATAAGGTGTTGTGTAATAGAATTCTATATAAGGATCTATAACAACTGTTTCTCAAATATTAAAAAATCATATATATATTTATATATATATATAAGATTCCTGTTTTAGTTAATTCTCGGATATGTGATTAAATCTGATCATATACTGTCAGGAAACTTCGGTGATTTATAATTAATTAAAGCTTTGAAAGAAACTGTACAGCGCTAAGTTTCGATTCTTATCAGTTTCAGTATGCTCGAACCCTGGAAGTAGCCATGAAGTTGAAATGTCGAATCGCTTTGGAGTCGAATCGTTAGGTACACTATATCAAAATGCATGTTATTTACAAATTTTTTTGAAGCTCTTTTAATTATTGTTCAAACAACCGACGTTAACAGTAGGACGATACTCTAGCAACTGGTTACGAACCCTTTGAAAATTATGACTGACGATTCGAATATATATCGGCAGCCTTTTAAAAGCACAACAAAGAGAGCTGTCTAATTATACAACAATAAAGGTTGTTACAGATAAAAAGTAAACTCTTTTTCTTTGCAAAGAATTCACAATATCACAACACTTTGAGTGAATTCGTGTATTGTTTGCTACCACACAATTAAAATGTCACACACTTAATATGCCAAAAAGAAAGCATAGCGAGAGATTTATATAGATGAATAACAAGTACTTCTTGACAAATGAATTCTATTACATGAAGCAAATATTATTACTTAACAAAATCCAAAACGTTTTACCAACTTTGGTGTCGAATCGTTAGTTACATTATATCAAAATGCATTTGATTTACAAGTTTTCTTAAAGCAGTTTTACTTATTGTGTAACCAATAGGATTTGCGTAAAGGGATTCAACAAAATATTTCCAGATAATTTATTAGAGATTCTCTAAATATTTATTTAATTTAGAAATTTTGTTTAATTTCGTTCATTATATAGAAATATAGAAATTTTGTCTTATGAAATTCAGTCCTTGAAGGAATCTCTCGGAAGGCAATCATATGAAAGGCAGTCCTTGAAGAATCTGTAAGAAGAGACTCATTTGAAAGGCAGTACTTGAGGGATATGTTGAAATGCACTCATATGAAGCAAACACCTTGAATTAACCTCAAGGCAGGAACCCTTTGAAAAGCCCTTTTTAAGCGTGAATCTTGAAATTGTATCTGAAAATATTTTGTTACAATCCGAGAAAATTTAATAATTTTCTTAAGGTCTTTAGAATGGGCTACTAATTGATAAATTTTATGTGTAATATTTTTTAAAAAAAATTATTATGTTTCTCGGACATGGTTATCATTCAAATCACTATAAGAATAACAATAAGAATAACCACGAGGGATTGAAAAATTATATTCAATTAAAGACGTAATTGTACGAATATATTTGAAAATTTCTCTTACTAATTAGGACAAAGTATATCTTAAATAATAATAATTTAAATTAAAATTTAAAAATTTAATGAAATTTTTCCTTTTGTTTTTTAAAATAATTCGATGGCAAATATTTACGTGACGGTAAAAACATTAAATACTCAGAATTAGGGTTTTGAATGAAAAATATGGTATGGACTGTAAACTATGCAATGATTTTCCTAATAAAATAAATCAACAAGCATTACATTCTTTTATTTAGAAGTTAAAATTCTAATGCTAATTCATGGGAAGGTTTCACAAGATTAAAACACAGACTTCCTCATCGACATTAATTTAACTAACGAAAAATTTACCTCATTAAAAGCACTTAAAGTTTTTTTGGGTCATAATTTCCTGTGTCCTTAATAAAGTTGATTCAAAGTTGGGCCTCAAAATTTCAAATTAAAGGAATCGACAGGTTCATGTAAATTTATGAATTTATGAATTTTTTAATGACAAGTTGATTTTTTTGACTCATCAAAACGAATCACAATGAAAACATCAGTAATCCTACACCAACCCAAAAAACCATCAAATGTTAATTATTCAAAGTGATAATCGGAAGCAAGCACGCTCAAATGATTCATCAGTATCAAAATAACTATAATACACTAGTCTTTTAAAAATTACTAATTTTTAGTTATTAAAGTTGTTTAAAGCATTATCGGATTCAAAACATAACCTGACTCATTTGGCGTTCATAAATGTAAATAATTACTTAAATAATTGTATAATTGTGGACTTACCTATCAAATGGTTAGCCAAGAAAGACAAGCTCTTAAACTTCAATCAACCGAAACTTCAGAAAAGGACGAAACTCTAACTACTAACTACGAAGTCTTTGAACGGTATCCCTAACGATTGGAATTTTAATCAGGAGACATAAAAACTTAAATAGAAGACAGCAGTCTAATTATACAAAAGAAATGGTTGTTTCAGCCAAAAACAAAACCATCTTTAAATGCCTTTAAACCCTTTTATAATGCAAAGAATGCGCAATTCACTTTTAGTGAATTCGTGTATCGTTTAGTACCACACAATGAAAATGTCAAACACGTCAGATGCTAACTCGAAAGCATAGCGAGAAGAGCTCAGCTAGACCAAAAACATCAAAAAATGATTCTTACATCAACATGATTTTTTTTTTTTAATTATAAAATTGGAAAAATAAAATTATCATAAAATGAATTAATTATCGTAGTGGAAATCTTACGACACCCAACGTTAGAACAACCAACAAAATGACTGGTGAGCAAAAAATTCTCTACTAGGTCGAATATCTTTAAAAGAAGGGAGAAATTAAACGCATACTTGAAACCAAACAACTTCAAGATTTGAACAAATTAGACAGCACGATGACATTTACCAATAGAATTAGAATCCGATCGTCAAAGAATCAGAAAATCACAAGTAAAGCCATCTTCTAAACCTTAATGTTATAATTAGATCCCGAACAAATTTCGTCACTGATGTCGATATCTCCGTTCCAGTCTGAAAAACCTGTATATTAGTTTTAAAAACAACCCAAAGTAGTTTTTTGACAAAGAATTATCTATCGATGGGATAAAAACAATAGCAAGAGATGCGAGTATTCCTGAAAAATTAACCACTGACGAATCTTCCCCGGAAGTGACCATGACAGCAGATCTTAGTTTCACTGACTATCACCCAATTTTGATCATAACCAAATTAAAGAATTTCTTCAGGAAAATTTAAAGGTCAGGTAAAAAATTTTAATACAGTCCATTTCGAATGAACAGTACAATCCGAAGAATTTCAGTCAGATTTCAAATGGAGTTATTAAAGTAACAGTAAAATACGACCTAACTGATCATAAAGACATTGAAATAGTTGGAACCCATACTATTAAAAGCCAACGATGTCAACTAGCAGGTTATTACAGGCGATGTAATTTCTGCGAAAAATTCGGTCATATCCATTCAGGATGTGAATCATTCAAGAAATGGTGCAATAAATGTTTGGCGAGAGGCCATGAAGGAGCAGAATGTAATGCAGCAAATTACTTTGCTTCTAAACTAATTGGAAAAAGAAATGAATGTAGTGAAGAAATTATTGATTTGGACGAAGTGCCTGATGATGAAAATACCTTAATTGATCAAGACAGTATAAGGAAAAAAAGTGCAACAAATGTGAATATTGCTGATAATATGGTATCAGAAGAATTCCAAAAAATATCCTTGTTGAAAAGATTTATGTAGCGTCAATTACAAATGGTATGACCGCAAGTAAATCTTATGACTCAGTGCTACAAGGAAGCAAGATCCCTAACAAAAAAAAGGCCAAACAGACTAATATCACTAGTGATAAAACTGGAACGAACAAGCTAATCTAAAATTAATAAGAAAAGAGAATAGGAAAATCTAACTTGCTTCTGTTTGGAAGGCAATGAAAAGAAATGCTTTTGGCTCCTCTCGATCGAGTAGTCAAAAAAGAAGCACGAGTAGATTAAATCTTGATTTGCTTAGCCAAACTAACAGAGAAGTAGAAGAAGGCGAAATTAATGTTTAATAATGATGCAAACCAACAAAGAAATGAAAACTATGAAAACAACACAAAGAAATTTTTAAAATAAACCTAGTTCAAAGAACAAGTTCTAATTACATGCTGGAATTGTTTTCATTTACCCAGTAGGTTTCAACTTCTAAAAGAGTTTTTAGCTCAAAATTGTCCCGACATTGTTCTCCTCAATAAAATAAGAGTTAATCCGAGTGAAATAAACTTCCACTTTAATTATAAAAATTATAAATCATTAGTTAAGGCTCGTAATAAGCATGGCGGGGGTATAGCTATTTTAGTAAAAGAAAGAATTGAATTTAAACAAGATTTTTCTTTTGATAAGTATCCTGCAAAACTTCTTTATATTAGAATAAGCTTTAAAAATTCACAATTTTTTATATTTGGTCTCTACAATCCACCAAATGTTCAACTTCCTTTCGAACTTTTCCTTGATATCTCAAGTAAATGTGGAAAATTTATAATAAGGGGTGATCTGAATTCGAAAACTAAAAGCTAAGTTTGGTCTAGTGAAAATGAGAAAAGGATTATTGAGAAAATTATTAACAAGCTTAACCTCTCAGTAGTAAATGATAAAACACCAACATATAAAAATTTAAGACAGAATATTATGAAGTTCTAGACATTTTTTCAATACCATCCTCACTAACAGATAGAGTTGTTGACTTTAAAGTTCTGATTGATGATGATATGTTAAGTGATCATTTTTCTATTCAAGCACATATTTCAGTTGAGCATGCTATAACAGTTAATCGTTCAAATTTTAATTTTAAAAAGGCAAATTGCCGACTCTACCAAGTTTTCCTTAAGTCTTCTAGTCAGCCTAATAGTTATACGAAAAAAAAAGGGAATTCAATGTAGATTAAGTATTGCGTTTTCTTATAAAAAATTATTATTGATTCACACAAATTTATATAAAATTGCAGGATTAAAATTTGCATTATTAAAAACGATTATTTTGTTGAAAAAATAATAGACTTTTTGAAATCTCAAGGAATCTGAATATTTGCAAAATATTTCCTTCATAAATTTAAGATTTGTAATCCCTTTTAATTGTCGGTGTCTATTTAAATGCCTTAATATTATCTTTAATTATTTCTTAGAGTTTTAGTTTTAGTTTCATCCAAAAAGGGTTGTTTTGGTTAATTCTGAGAAAATTGGTTCTATGAAGATTGTTGTTACCGTTAATTTATTCGTTAATTATAAGGTGTTGTGTAATAGAATTCTATATAAGGATCTATAACAACTGTTTCTCAAATATTAAAAAATCATATATATATTTATATATATATATAAGATTCCTGTTTTAGTTAATTCTCGGATATGTGATTAAATCTGATCATATACTGTCAGGAAACTTCGGTGATTTATAATTAATTAAAGCTTTGAAAGAAACTGTACAGCGCTAAGTTTCGATTTTTATCAGTTTCAGTATGCTCGAACCCTGGAAGTAGCCATGAAGTTGAAATGTCGAATCGCTTTGGAGTCGAATCGTTAGGTACACTATATCAAAATGCATGTTATTTACAAATTTTTTTGAAGCTCTTTTAATTATTGTTCAACCAACCGACGTTTACAGTAGGACGATACTCTAGCAACTGGTTACGAACCCTTTGAAAATTATGACTGACTGATTCGAATATATATCGGCAGCCTTTTAAAAGCACAACAAAGAGAGCTGTCTAATTATACAACAATAAAGGTTGTTACAGATAAAAAGTAAACTCTTTTTCTTTGCAAAGAATTCACAATATCACAACACTTTGAGTGAATTCGTGTATTGTTTGCTACCACACAATTAAAATGTCACACACTTAATATGCCAAAAAGAAAGCATAGCGAGAGATTTATATAGATGAAAAACAAGTACTTCTTGACAAATGAATTCTATTACATGAAGCAAATATTATTACTTAACAAAATCCAAAACGTTTTACCAACTTTGGTGTCGAATCGTTAGTTCCATTATATCAAAATGCATGTGATTTACAAATTTTCTTAAAGCAGTTTTACTTATTGTGTAACCAATAGGATTTGCATAAAGGGATTCAACAAAATATTTCCAGATAATTTATTAGAGATTCTCTAAATATTTATTTAATTAAGAAATTTTGTTTAATTTCGTTCATTGAAGGAACCAGCTAGAAGGGACTCTAATGAAATTCAGTCCTTGAAGGAATCTCTCGGAAGGCAATCATATGAAAGGCAGTCCTTGAAGAATCGGTAAGAAGAGACTCATTTGAAAGGCAGTACTTGAGGGATATGTTGAAATGCACTCATATGAAACAAACACCTTGAATTAACCTCAAGGCAGGAAACCTTTTGAAAAGCCCTTTTTAAGCGTGAATCTTGAAAATGTATCTGAAAATATTTTGTTACTATCCGAGAAAATTTAATAATTTTCTTAAGGTCTTTAGAATGGGCTACTAATTTATAAATTTTATGTGTAATATTTTTTAAAATAAATCTTTATGTTTCTCGGACATGGTTATCATTCAAATCACTATAAGAATAACATTAAGGATAACCACGAGGGATTGAAAAATTATATTCAATTAAAGACGTAATTGTTCGAATATATTTGAAAATTTCTCTTACTAATTAGGACAAAGTATATCTTAAATAATAATAATTTAAATTAAAATTTAAAAATTTAATGAAATTTTTCCTTTTGTTTTTTAAAATAATTCGATGGCAAATATTTACGTGACGGTAAAAACATTAAATACACAGAATTAGGGTTTTGAATGAAAAATATGGTATGGACTGTAAACTATGCAATGATTTTCCTAATAAAATAAATCAACAAGCATTACATTCTTTTATTTAGAAGTTAAAATTCTAATGCTAATTCATGGGAAGGTTTCACAAGATTAAAACACAGACTTCCTCATCGACATTAATTTAACTAACGAAAAATTTACCTCATTAAAAGCACTTAAAGTTTTTTTGGGTCATAATTTCTTGTGTCCTTAATAAAGTTGATTCAAAGTTGGGCCTCAAAATTTCAAATTATAGGAATCTACAGGTTCATGTAAATTTATGAATTTATGAATTTTTTAATGACAAGTTGATTTTTTTGACTCGACAAAACGAATCACAATGAAAACATCAGTAATCCTACACCAACCCAAAAAACGATCTAATGTTAATTAATCAAAGTGATAATTGGAAGCAAGCACGCTCAAACGATTCATCAATTTCAAAATAACTATAATACACTAGTCTTTTAAAAATTACTAATTTTTAGTTATTAAAGTTGTTTAAAGCATTATCGGATTCAAAACATCACCTGACTTATTTGGCGTTAATAAATGTAAATAATTACTTAAATAATTGTATAATTGTGGACTTACCTATCAAATGGTTAGCCAAGAAAGCAAGCTCTTAAACTTCAATCAACCGAAACTTCAGAAAAGGACGAAACTCTAACTACTAACTACGAAGTCTTTGAACGGTATCCCTAACGATTGGAATTTTAATCAGGAGACATAAAAACTTAAATAGAAGACAGCAGTCTAATTATACAAAAGAAATGGTTGTTTCAGCCAGAAACAAAACCCTTTTTTAATGCAAAGAATGCGCAATTCACTTTTAGTGAATTCGTGTATCGTTTAGTAACACACAATGAAAATGTCAAACACGTCAGATGCTAACTCGAAAGCATAGCAAGAAGCGCTCAGCTAGGCCAAAAACAAGTACTTCTAGACAAACCTTGATCCTTGTCTTTTTAGTGTAATTTTTGACCTAAATTAGAACGAGAACAATAGAAATGTTTTTAATTCAAGACGCTACATAAGTATTGTGAGTTAGTGTAGGAATAAAGTCGATTCACTGCCGAAAGGATGGATATTCGCAAGCAAGAAAATTCAATACAGTATTGATATTCCATTTAATAAAGCAAATGTTATTACTAAAAAAAAATTCAAACGGATTTAAAAACTGTACGAATCTCAATCATCTCCGACAATTTCCATTTTTCATAGAATCAATTTAGGAAAAGTATGGCCATGTCGAAATTAGTATCCAGGTGCCAATTAAACCCATGATTTATTTGATAAATAAATACAACTCATCGAGAAAATTTGCTCGTCAAGTAAATCAATGAAGATAAGTTTCAATGTAGATAAAGTATTGCATTTTCTTATAAAAGTTCAACACTGATTCTTACATCAACATGATTTTTTTTTTTTAATTATAAAATTGGAAAAATAAAATTATATTATATTCCGAGTGAATTAGAATTAGATTCCATTGTGTGATTCCATTGTGTGGTCCATTAGAATTAGATGAATTAGATTCCGAGCGTCAAAGAATCAGAAAATCACAAGTAAAGCCATTTTCTAAACCTTAATGTTAGAATTAGATCCCGAACAAATTTCGTCACTGATGTCGATATATCCGTTCCAGTCTTAAAAAATCTGGATATTAGTTTTTAAAAACAACCCAAAGTAGTTATTTGACAAAGAATTATCTATCGATGGGATAAAAACAATAGCAAGAGATGCTAGTATTCCTGAAAAATTAACCACTAACGACTCGCAAGTGACCATGACAGCAGACCATGACAACTAGCAGGTTATTACGCGCGATGTAATTTCTGCAAAAAATTCGGTCATATCCATTCAAGATGTGAATCGTTCAAGAAATGGTGCAATAAATGTTTGGCGAGAGGCCATGAAGGAGCAGAATGTAATACAGCAAATTACTTTGCTTCTAAACTAATTGGAAAAAGAAATGAATGTAGTGAAGAAATAATTGATTTGGACGAAGTGCCTGATGATGAAAATACCTTTATTGATCAAGACAAATTAAGGAAAAAAAGTGCAACTAATGTGAATATTGCTGATAATATGGTATCAGAAGAATCCCAAACAAATATCCCTCTTGAAAAGATTTATGTAGCGTCAATCACAAATAGTATGATGCAAACTTACAAAGAAATGAAAACAATGAAAACAACACAAAGAAACTTTTAAAATCAACCTAGTTCTAAAAACAAGTTCTAATTACACACTGGAATTGTTTTCATTTACCCAGTAGGATTCAACTTCTAAAAGAGTTTTTAGCTCAAAATTGTCCCGACATTGTTCTCCTCAATAAAATAAAAGTTAATCCGAGTGAAATAAACTTCCACTTTAATTATAAAAATTATAAATCATTTGTTAAGGCTCGTAATAAGCATTGCGTGGGTATAGCTATTTTAGTAAAAGAAAGAATTGAATTTAAACAAGATTTTTCTTTTGATAAGTATCCTGCAGAACTTCATTTTATTAGAATAAGCTTGAAAAATTCATAATATTTTATATTTAGTCTCTACAATCCACCAAATATTCAGCAAAGGCAAATTAAGGCAAATTGACGACTCTACCAAGTTTTTCTTAAGTCTTCTAGTAAGCTTAATAGTTATACCAAAAAAAAGAAAATTCAATGTAGATTAAGTATTGCATTTTCTTATAAAAATTTATCATTGATTCATACAAATTTAAGTAAAATTGCAAGATTAAAATTTAGATTTTTAAAAACGATTATTTTCTTGAAAAAATAATAGACTTTTTGAAATCTCAAGGAATCTGAATATTTGCAAAATATTTCCTTCATAAATTTAAGATTTGTAATCCCTTTTAATTGTCGGTGTCAATTAAAATGCCTTAATATTATCTTTAATTATTTCTTAGTGTTTTAGTTTTGTCATCCAAAAAGGGATTGGGTAATTCTGAGATAATTGGTTCTATGAAGATTGTTGTAACCGTTAATTTATTCGTTAATTATAAAGTGTTGTGTAATAGAATTCTATATAAGGATCTATAACAACTGTTTCTTAAATATTTAAAAATCATATATATATTTTCTTACTCTAGCCATTTGTTTAGATCTTGATGTGTTTTAAAAAAAATTCCTGTTTTAGTTAATTCGCGGATATGTGATTAAATCTGATCATATACTGTGAGGAAACTTCGGTGATTCATAATTAAGTTTTGATTCTTATCAGTTTCAGTATGCTCTAACCCTGGTAGTAGTCATAAAGTTGAAATGACTTTATCAAAATGCATGTGATTTACAAATTTTCTTAAAGCTGTTTTACTTATTGAGTAACCATTACAATTTGCGTAAAGGAATTCAACAAAATATTTTCAGATAATTTTTTTCACTAAATAGTTATTTAATTTAGAAATTTCGTTCATTGAAGGAACCAGCTAGAAGGCAAACAAATGAAACACACACCTTGAATTAACCTCAAGGCAGGAACCCTTTGAAAAGCCCTTTTTAAGGGTGAATCTTAAAAAAGTATCTGAAAATATTTTGTAGAATACCTTTTTAACGGATCACTTGAGTTAAAATAGAAGAGAAATTTTTATTAATTTTGTTCATTGAAGGAACCAGATAGAAGGCACTCATATGAAAGGCAGTCCTTGAAGGAATTTGTTGGAAGGGACTCATTGCTTGATGGGCTGTGTCGACGTGAAGCTCTAGACAGAAAAGGTATTGGTGTAAGGTTGAATTGATAGATTTATTCCAAGTAATTCTTTATCTTTTCTTCCGTAAAGTGCTTTTCTTAGGGGCTTGCTGATGAAATCTATGGTTTATCTTAAGAGCTTCATCTTTTTCTTGAGGCAAGACTTTTCTAATCCTTATTTAGCTTGCGTCAAAACATAACCTGACTTATTTGGCGTTAATAAATGTAAATAATTAATTAAATAATTGTATAATTAAAAAAATTCAAACGGATTCAAAAACTGTACGAATCTCAATCATCTCCGACAATTTCCATTTTTCATAGAATCAATTTAGGAAAAGTATGGCCATGTCGAAATTAGTATCCAGGTGCCAATTAAACCCATGATTTATTTGATAAATAAATACAACTCATCGAGAAAATTTGCTCGTCAAGTAAATCAATGAAGATAAGTTTCAATGTAGATAAAGTATTGCTTTTTCTTATAAAAGTTCAACACTGATTCTTACATCAACATGATTTTTTTTTTTTAATTATAAAATTGGAAAAATAAAATTATCATAAAATGAATTAATTATCGTCATGGAAATCTTACGACACCCAACGTTAGAACAACCAACAAAATGACTGGTAAGCATAAAATTCTCTACTAGGTCGAATATCTTCAAAGGAAGGGAGAAATTAAACGCATACTTGAAACCAAACAACTTCAAGATTTGAACAAATTAGACAGCACAATGACATTTACCGATGGAATTAGAATCCGATCGTCAAAGAATCAGAGAATCACATTTAAAGCCATCTTCTAAACCTTAATGTTAGAATTAGATCCCGAACAAATTTCGTCACTGATGTCGATATCTCCGTTCCAGTCTGAAAAACCTGTATATTAGCTTTAAAAACAACCCAAAGTAGTTTTTTGACAAAGAATTATCTATCGATGGGATAAAAACAATAGCAAGAGATGCTATTATTCCTGAAAAATTAACAACTTACGAATCTTCTCCGGAAGTGACCATGACAACAGATCTAAGATTTCACTGGCTATCACCCAATTTTGATCATAACCAAATTAAAGAATTTCTTCAGGAAAATTTAAAGGTAATGTAAAAAATTTTAATACAGTCCATTTCGAATGAACAGTACAATCTGAAGAATTTCAGTCAGATTTCAAATGGAGTTATTAAAGTAACAGTAAAATACGACCTAACTGATCATAAAGACTTCATTGATATAGTTGGAACCCATACTATTAAAAGCCAACGATGTCAACTAGCAGGTTATTACCGGCGATGTAATTTCTGCAAAAAATTCGGTCATATCCATTCAGGATGTGAATCATTCAAGAAATGGTGCAATAAATGTTTGGCGAGAGGCCATGAAGGAGCAGAATGTAATACAGCAAATTACTTTGCTTCTAAACTAATTGGAAAAAGAAATGAATGTTGTGAAGAAATTATTGATTTGGACGAAGTGCCTGATGATGAAAATACCTTTATTGATCAAGACAGTATAAGGAAAAAAATGGCAACAAATGTGAATATTGCTGATAATATGGTATTAGAAGAATTCCAAAAAATATCCTTGTTGAAAAGATTTATGTAGCGTCAATTACAAATGGTATGACCGCAAGTAAATCTAATGACTCGTGCATCTAATAATCTAGTGCTAAAAGGAAGCAAGATCCCTAACAAAAAAAAGGCCAAACAGACTAATATCACTAGTGATAAAACTGGAACGAACAAAGCTAATCTAAAATTAATAAGAAAAGAGAATAGGAAAATCTAACTTGCTTCTGTTTGGAAGGGAATGAAAAGAAATGCTTTTGGCGCATCTCGATCGAGTAGTCAAAAAAGAAGCACGAGTAGATTAAATCTTGATTTGCTTAGCCAAACTAACAGAGAAGTAGAAGAAGGCGAAATTAATGTTTAATAATGATGCAAACCAACAAAGAAATGAAAACTATGAAAACAACACAAAGAAATTTTTAAAATAAACCTAGTTCAAAGAACAAGTTCTAATTACATGCTGGAATTGTTTTCATTTACTCAGTAGGATTCAACTTCTAAAAGAGTTTTTAGCTCAAAATTGTCCCGACATTGTTCTCCTCAATAAAATAAGAGTTAATCCGAGTGAAATAAACTTCCACTTTAATTATAAAAATTATAAATCATTAGTTAAGGCTCGTAATAAGCATGGCGGGGGTATAGCTATTTTAGTAAAAGAAAGAATTTAATTTAAACAAGATTTTTCTTTTGATAAGTATCCTGCAAAACTTCTTTTTATTAGAATAAGCTTTAAAAATTCACAATTTTTTATATTTGGTCTCTACAATCCACCAAATGTTCAACTTCCTTTCGAACTTTTCCTTGATATCTCAAGTAAATGTGGAAAATTTATAATAAGGGGTGATCTGAATTCGAAAACTAAAAGCTAAGTTTGGTCTAGTGAAAATGAGAAAAGCATATTTGAGAAAATTATTAACAAGCTTAACCTCTCAGTAGTAAATGATAAAACACCAACATATAAAAATTTAAGACAGAATATTATGAAGTTCTAGACATTTTTTCAATACCATCCTCACTAACAGATAGAGTTGTTGACTTTAAAGTTCTGATTGATGATGATATGTTAAGTGATCATTTTTCTATTCAAGCACATATTTCAGTTGAGCATGCTATAACAGTTAATCGTTCAAATTTTAATTTTAAAAAGGCAAATTGCCGACTCTACCAAGTTCTTAAGTCTTCTAGTCAGCATAATAGTTATACGAAAAAAAAAAGGAATTCAATGTAGATTAAGTATTGCGTTTACTTATAAAAAATTATTATTGATTCACACAAATTTATAAAAAATTGCAGGATTAAAATTTGCATTATTAAAAACGATTATTTTGTTGAAAAAATAATAGACTTTTTGAAATCTCAAGGAATCTGAATATTTGCAAAATATTTCCTTCATAAATTTAAGATTTGTAATCCCTTTTAATTGTCGGTGTCTATTTAAATGCCTTAATATTATCTTTAATTATTTCTTAGAGTTTTAGTTTTAGTTTCATCCAAAAAGGGTTGTTTTGGTTAATTCTGAGAAAATTGGTTCTATGAAGATTGTTGTAACCGTTAATTTATTCGTTAATTTTAAGGTGTTGTGTAATAGATTTCTATATAAGGATCTATAACAACTGTTTCTCAAATATTAAAAAATCATATATATATTTATATATATATATAAGATTCCTGTTTTAGTTAATTCTCGGATATGTGATTAAATCTGATCATATACTGTCAGGAAACTTCGGTGATTTATAATTAATTAAAGCTTTGAAAGAAACTGTACAGCGCTAAGTTTCGATTTTTATCAGTTTCAGTATGCTCGAACCCTGGAAGAAGCCATGAAGTTGAAATGTCGAATCGCTTTGGAGTCGAATCGTTAGGTACACTATATCAAAATGCATGTTATTTACAAATTTTTTTGAAGCTCTTTTAATTATTGTTCAACCAACCGACGTTTACAGTAGGACGATACTCTAGCAACTGGTTACGAACCCTTTGAAAATTATGACTGACGATTCGAATATATATCGGCAGCCTTTTAAAAGCACAACGAAGAGAGCTGTCTAATTATACAACAATAAAGGTTGTTACAGATAAAAAGTAAACTCTTTTTCTTTGCAAAGAATTCACAATATCACAACACTTTGAGTGAATTCGTGTATTGTTTACTACCACACAATTAAAATGTCACACACTTAATATGCAAAAAAGAAAGCATAGCGAGAGATTTATATAGATGAATAACAAGTACTTCTTGACAAATGAATTCTATTACATGAAGCAAATATTATTACTTAACAAAATCCAAAACGTTTTACCAACTTTGGTGTCGAATCGTTAGTTCCATTATATCAAAATGCATGTTATTTACAAATTTTCTTAAAGCAGTTTTACTTATTGTGTAACCAATAGGATTTGCGTAATTAATGTTTAATAATGATGCAAACCAACAAAGAAATGAAAACTATGAAAACAACACAAAGAAATTTTTAAAATAAACCTAGTTCAAAGAACAAGTTCTAATTACATGCTGGAATTGTTTTCATTTACTCAGTAGGATTCAACTTCTAAAAGAGTTTTTAGCTCTAAATTGTCCCGACATTGTTCTCCTCAATAAAATAAGAGTTAATCCGAGTGAAATAAACTTCCACTTTAATTATAAAAATTATAAATCATTAGTTAAGGCTCGTAATAAGCATGGCGGGGGTATAGCTATTTTAGTAAAAGAAAGAATTGAATTTAAACAAGATTTTTCTTTTGATAAGTATCCTGCAAAACTTCTTTTTATTAGAATAAGCTTTAAAAATTCACAATTTTTTATATTTGGTCTCTACAATCCACCAAATGTTCAACTTCCTTTCGAACTTTTCCTTGATATCTCAAGTAAATGTGGAAAATTTATAATAAGGGGTGATCTGAATTCGAAAACTAAAAGCTAAGTTTGGTCTAGTGAAAATGAGAAAAGCATATTTGAGAAAATTATTAACAAGCTTAACCTCTCAGTAGTAAATGATAAAACACCAACATATAAAAATTTAAGACAGAATATTATGAAGTTCTAGACATTTTTTCAATACCATCGTCACTAACAGATAGAGTTGTTGACTTTAAAGTTCTTATTGATGATGATATGTTAAGTGATCATTTTTCTATTCAAGCACATATTTCAGTTGAGCATGCTATAACAGTTAATCGTTCAAATTTTAATTTTAAAAAGGCAAATTGCCGACTCTACCAAGTTCTTAAGTCTTCTAGTCAGCATAATAGTTATACGAAAAAAAAAAGGAATTCAATGTAGATTAAGTATTGCGTTTACTTATAAAAAATTATTATTGATTCACACAAATTTATAAAAAATTGCAGGATTAAAATTTGCATTATTAAAAACGATTATTTTGTTGAAAAAATAATAGACTTTTTGAAATCTCAAGGAATCTGAATATTTGCAAAATATTTCCTTCATAAATTTAAGATTTGTAATCCCTTTTAATTGTCGGTGTCTATTTAAATGCCTTAATATTATCTTTAATTATTTCTTAGAGTTTTAGTTTTAGTTTCATCCAAAAAGGGTTGTTTTGGTTAATTCTGAGAAAATTGGTTCTATGAAGATTGTTGTAACCGTTAATTTATTCGTTAATTTTAAGGTGTTGTGTAATAGATTTCTATATAAGGATCTATAACAACTGTTTCTCAAATATTAAAAAATCATATATATATTTATATATATATATAAGATTCCTGTTTTAGTTAATTCTCGGATATGTGATTAAATCTGATCATATACTGTCAGGAAACTTCGGTGATTTATAATTAATTAAAGCTTTGAAAGAAACTGTACAGCGCTAAGTTTCGATTTTTATCAGTTTCAGTATGCTCGAACCCTGGAAGAAGCCATGAAGTTGAAATGTCGAATCGCTTTGGAGTCGAATCGTTAGGTACACTATATCAAAATGCATGTTATTTACAAATTTTTTTGAAGCTCTTTTAATTATTGTTCAACCAACCGACGTATACAGTAGGACGATACTCTAGCAACTGGTTACGAACCCTTTGAAAATTATGACTGACGATTCGAATATATATCGGCAGCCTTTTAAAAGCACAACGAAGAGAGCTGTCTAATTATACAACAATAAAGGTTGTTACAGATAAAAAGTAAACTCTTTTTCTTTGCAAAGAATTCACAATATCACAACACTTTGAGTGAATTCGTGTATTGTTTGCTACCACACAATTAAAATGTCACACACTTAATATGCAAAAAAGAAAGCATAGCGAGAGATTTATATAGATGAATAACAAGTACTTCTTGACAAATGAATTCTATTACATGAAGCAAATATTATTACTTAACAAAATCCAAAACGTTTTACCAACTTTGGTGTCGAATCGTTAGTTCCATTATATCAAAATGCATGTTATTTACAAATTTTCTTAAAGCAGTTTTACTTATTGTGTAACCAATAGGATTTGCGTAATTAATGTTTAATAATGATGCAAACCAACAAAGAAATGAAAACTATGAAAACAACACAAAGAAATTTTTAAAATAAACCTAGTTCAAAGAACAAGTTCTAATTACATGCTGGAATTGTTTTCATTTACTCAGTAGGATTCAACTTCTAAAAGAGTTTTTAGCTCAAAATTGTCCCGACATTGTTCTCCTCAATAAAATAAGAGTTAATCCGAGTGAAATAAACTTCCACTTTAATTATAAAAATTATAAATCATTAGTTAAGGCTCGTAATAAGCATGGCGGGGGTATAGCTATTTTAGTAAAAGAAAGAATTGAATTTAAACAAGATTTTTCTTTTGATAAGTATCCTGCAAAACTTCTTTTTATTAGAATAAGCTTTAAAAATTCACAATTTTTTATATTTGGTCTCTACAATCCACCAAATGTTCAACTTCCTTTCGAACTTTTCCTTGATATCTCAAGTAAATGTGGAAAATTTATAATTAGGGGTGATCTGAATTCGAAAACTAAAAGCTAAGTTTGGTCTAGTGAAAATGAGAAAAGCATTATTGAGAAAATTATTAACAAGCTTAACCTCTCAGTAGTAAATGATAAAACACCAACATATAAAAATTTAAGACAGAATATTATGAAGTTCTAGACATTTTTTCAATACCATCGTCACTAACAGATAGAGTTGTTGACTTTAAAGTTCTTATTGATGATGATATGTTAAGTGATCATTTTTCTATTCAAGCACATATTTCAGTTGAGCATGCTATAACAGTTAATCGTTCATATTTTAATTTTAAAAAGGCAAATTGGGGACTCTACCAAGTTCTTAAGTCTTCTTGTCAGCATAATAGTTATACGGAAAAAAAAGGAATTCAATGTAGATTAAGTAATGCGTTTACTTATAAAAAATTATCATTGATTCACACAAATTTATATAAAATTGCAGGATTAAATTATTTGCATTTATAAAAACGATTATTTTGTTGAAAAAATAATAGACTTTTTGAAATCTCAAGAAATCTGAATATTTGCAAAATATTTCCTTCATAAATTTAAGATTTGTAATCCCTTTTAATTGTCGGTGTCTATTAAAATGCCTTAATATTATCTTTAATTATTTCTTAGAGTTTTAGTTTTAGTTTCATCCAAAAAAGGTTGTTTTGGTTAATTCTGAGATAATTGGTTCAATGAAGATTGTTGTAACCGTTAATTTATTCGTTAATTATAAGGTGTTGTGTAATAGATTTCTATATAAGGATCTATAACAACTGTTTCTCAAATATTAAAAAATCATATATATATTTATATATATATAATCATATATATATTTATATATATATATAAGATTCCTGTTTTAGTTAATTCGCGGATATGTGATTAAATTTGATCATATACTGTCAGGAAACTTCGGTGATTTATAATTAATTAAAGCTTTGAAAGAAACTGTACAGCGCTAAGTTTCGATTCTTATCAGTTTCAGTATGCTCGAACCCTGGAAGTAGCCATGAAGTTGAAATGTCGAATCGCTTTGGAGTCGAATCGTTAGGTACACTATATCAAAATGCATGTTATTTACAAATTTTTTTGAAGCTCTTTTAATTATTGTTCAACCAACCGACGTTTACAGTAGGACGATACTCTAGTAACTGCTTACGAACCTTTTGAACATTATGACTGACGATTCGAATATATATCGGCAGCCTTTAAAAGCACAACGAAGAGAACTGTCTAATTATACAACAATAAAGGTTGTTACAGATAAAAATTAAACTCTTTTTCTTTGCAAAGAATTCACAATATCACAACACTTTCAGTGAATTCGTGTATTGTTTGCTACCACACAATTAAAATGTCACACACTTAATATGCCAAAAAGAAAGCATAACGAGAGATTTATATAGATGAAAAACAAGTACTTCTTGACAAATGAATTCTATTACATGAAGCAAATATTATTACTTAACAAAATCCAAAACGTTTTACCAACTTTGGTGTCGAATCGTTAGTTCCACTATATCAAAATGCATGTGATTAACAAATTTTCTTAAAGCAGTTTTACTTATTGTGTAACCAATAAGATTTGCGTAAAGGGATTCAACAAAATATTTCCAGATAATTTATTAGAGATTCTCTAAATATTTATTTAATTTAGAAATTTTGTTTAATTTCGTTCATTGAAGGAACCAGCTAGAAGGGACTCTAATGAAATTCAGTCCTTGAAGGAATCTCTCGGAAGGCAATCATATGAAAGGCAGTCCTTAAAGAATCTGTAAGAAGAGACTCATTTGAAAGGCAGTACTTGAGGGATATGTTGAAATGCACTCATATGAAACAAACACCTTGAATTAAACTCAAGGCAGGAACCCTTTGAAAAGCCCTTTTTAAGCGTGAGTCTTGAAAATGAATCTGAAAATATTTTGTTATAATCCGAGAAAATTTAATAATTTTCTTAAGGTCTTTAGAATGGGCTACTAATTTATAAATTTTATGTGTAATTTTTTTTAAAATAAATCTTTATGTTTCTCGGACATGGTTATCATTCAAATCACTATAAGAATAACAATAAGAATAACCACGAGGGATTGAAAAATTATATTCAATTAAAGACGTAATTGTTCGAATATATTTGAAAATTTCTCTTACCAATTACGACAAAGTATATCTTAAATAATAATAATTTAAATTAAAATTTAAAAATTTAATGAAATTTTTCCTTTTGTTTTTTAAAAAAATTCGATGGCAAATATTTACGTGACGGTAAAAACATTAAATACTCAGAATTAGGGTTTTGAGTGAAAAGTATGGTATGGACTGTTAACTATGCAATGATTTTCCTAATAAAATAAATCAACAAGCATTACATTCTTTTATTTAGAAGTTAAAGATCTAATGCTAATTCATGGGTAGGTTTCACAAGATTAAAACACAGACTTCCTCATCGACATTAATTTAACTAACGAAAAATTTACCTCATTAAAAGCACTTAAAGTTTTTTTGGGTCATAATTTCTTGTGTCCTTAATAAAGTTGATTCAAAGTTGGGCCTCAAAATTTCAAATTATAGGAATCTACAGGTTCATGTAAATTTATGAATTTATGAATTTTTTAATGACAAGTTGATTTTTTTGACTCGAAAAAACGAATCACAATGAAAACATCAGTAATCCTACACCAACCCAAAAAACGATCTAATGTTAATTAATCAAAGTGATAATTGGAAGCAAGCACGCTCAAACGATTCATCAATATCAAAATAACTATAATACACTAGTCTTTTAAAAATTACTAATTTTTAGTTATTAAAGTTGTTTAAAGCATTATCGGATTCAAAACATCACCTGACTTATTTGGTGTTAATAAATGTAAATAATTACTTAAATAATTGTATAATTGTGGACTTACCTATCAAATGGTTAGCCAAGAAAGCAAGCTCTTAAACTTCAATCAACCGAAACTTCAGAAAAGGACGAAACTCTAACTACTAACTACGAAGTCTTTGAACGGTATGCCTAACGATTGGAATTTTAATCAGGAGACATAAAAACTTAAATCGAAGACAGCAGTCTAATTATACAAAAGAAATGGTTGTTTCAGCCAAAAACAAAACCCTTTTTTAATGCAAAGAATGCGCAATTCTCTTTTAGTGAATTTGTGTATCGTTTAGTAACACACAATGAAAATGTCAAACACGTCAGATGCTAACTCGAAAGCATAGCGAGAAGAGCTCAGCTAGGCCAAAAACAAGTACTTCTAGACAAACCTTGATCCTTGTCTTTTTAGTGTAATTTTTGACCTAAATTAGAACGAGAACAATAGAAATGTTTTTAATTCAAGACGCTACATAAGTATTGTGAGTTAGTGTAGGAATAAAGTCGATTCACTGCCGAAAGGATGGATATTCGCAAGCAAGAAAATTCAATACAGTATTGATATTCCATTTAATAAAGCAAATGTTATTACTAAAAAAAAATTCAAACGGATTCAAAAACTGTACGAATCTCAATCATCTCCGACAATTTCCATTTTTCATAGAATCAATTTAGGAAAAGTATGGCCATGTCGAAATTAGTATCCAGGTGCCAATTAAACCCATGATTTATTTGATAAATAAATACAACTCATCGAGAAAATTTGCTCGTCAAGTAAATCAATGAAGATAAGTTTCAATGTAGATAAAGTATTGCTTTTTCTTATAAAAGTTCAACACTGATTCTTACATCAACATGATTTTTTTTTTTTAATTATAAAATTGGAAAAATAAAATTATCATAAAATGAATTAATTATCGTCGTGGAAATCTTACGACACCCAACGTTAGAACAACCAACAAAATGACTGGTAAGCATAAAATTCTCTACTAGGTCGAATATCTTCAAAGGAAGTGAGAAATTAAACGCATACTTGAAACCAAACAACTTCAAGATTTAAACAAATTAGACAGCACGATGACATTTACCAATGGAATTAGAATCCGATCGTCAAAGAATCAGAAAATCACAATTAAAGCCATCTTCTAAACCTTAATGTTAGAATTAGATCCCGAACAAATTTCGTCACTGATGTCGATATCTCCGTTCCAGTCTGAAAAACCTGTATATTAGCTTTAAAAACAACCCAAAGTAGTTTTTTGACAAAGAATTATCTATCGATGGGATAAAAACAATAGCAAGAGATGCTATTATTCCTGAAAAATTAACAACTTACGAATCTTCCCCGGAAGTGACCATGACAGCAGATCTAAGATTTCACTGGCTATCACCCAATTTTGATCATAACCAAATTAAAGAATTTCTTCAGGAAAATTTAAAGGTAAGGTAAAACATTTTAATACAGTCCATTTCGAATGAACAGTACAATCTGAAGAATTTCAGTCAGATTTCAAATGGAGTTATTAAAGTAACAGTAAAATACGACCTAACTGATCATAAAGACTTCATTGATATAGTTGGAACCCATACTATTAAAAGCCAACGATGTCAACTAGCAGGTTATTACCGGCGATGTAATTTCTGCAAAAAATTCGGTCATATCCATTCAGGATGTGAATCATTCAAGAAATGGTGCAATAAATGTTTGGCGAGAGGCCATGAAGGAGCAGAATGTAATACAGCAAATTACTTTGCTTCTAAACTAATTGGAAAAAGAAATGAATGTAGTGAAGAAATTATTGATTTGGACGAAGTGCCTGATGATAAAAATACCTTTATTGATCAAGACAGTATAAGGAAAAAAAGTGCAACAAATGTGAATATTGCTGATAATATGGTATCAGAAGAATTCCAAACAAATATCCTTGTTGAAAAGATTTATGTAGCGTCAATTACAAATGGTATGACCGCAAGTAAATCTAATGACTCAGTGCTACAAGGAAGCAAGATCCCTAACAAAAAAAAGGCCAAACAGACTAATATCACTAGTGATAAAACTGGAACGAACAAAGCTAATCTAAAATTAATAAGAAAAGAGAATAGGAAAATCTAACTTGCTTCTGTTTGGAAGGCAATGAAAAGAAATGCTTTTGGCGCCTCTCGATCGAGTAGTCAAAAAAGAAGCACGAGTAGATTAAATCTTGATTTGCTTAGCCAAACTAACAGAGAAGTAGAAGAAGGCGAAATTAATGTTTAATAATGATGCAAACCAACAAAGAAATGAAAACTATGAAAACAACACAAAGAAATTTTTAAAATAAACCTAGTTCAAAGAACAAGTTCTAATTACATGCTGGAATTGTTTTCATTTACCCAGTAGGATTCAACTTCTAAAGAGTTTTTAGCTCAAAATTGTCCCGACATTGTTCTCCTCAATAAAATAAGAGTTAATCCGAGTGAAATAAACTTCCACTTTAATTATAAAAATTATAAATCATTAGTTAAGGCTCGTAATAAGCATGGCGGCGGTATAGCTATTTTAGTAAAAGAAAGAATTGAATTTAAACAAGATTTTTCTTTTGATAAGTATCCTGCAAAAGTTCTTTATATTAGAATAAGCTTTAAAAATTCACAATTTTTTATATTTGGTCTCTACAATCCACCAAATGTTCAACTTCCTTTCGAACTTTTCCTTGATATCTCAAGTAAATGTGGAAAATTTATAATTAGGGGTGATCTGAATTCGAAAACTAAAAGCTAAGTTTGGTCTAGTGAAAATGAGAAAAGCATTATTGAGAAAATTATTAACAAGCTTAACCTCTCAGTAGTAAATGATAAAACACCAACATATAAAAATTTAAGACAGAATATTATGAAGTTCTAGACATTTTTTCAATACCATCCTCACTAACAGATAGAGTTGTTGACTTTAAAGTTCTGATTGATGATGATATGTTAAGTGATCATTTTTCTATTCAAGCACATATTTCAGTTGAGCATGCTATAACAGTTAATCGTTCAAATTTTAATTTTAAAAAGGCAAATTGCCGACTCTACCAAGTTTTCCTTAAGTCTTCTAGTCAGCCTAATAGTTATACGAAAAAAAAAAGGAATTCAATGTAGATTAAGTATTGCGTTTACTTATAAAAAATTATTATTGATTCACACAAATTTATATAAAATTGCAGGATTAAAATTTGCATTATTAAAAACGATTATTTTCTCGAAAAAATAATAGACTTTTTGAAATCTCAAGGAATCTGAATATTTGCAAAATATTTCCTTCATATATTTAAGATTTGTAATCCCTTTTAATTGTCGGTGTCTATTAAAATGCCTTAATATTATCTTTAATTATTTCTTAGAGTTTTAGTTTTAGTTTCATCCAAAAAGGGTTGTTTTGGTTAGTTCTGAGAAAATAGGTTCTATGAAGATTGTTGTAACCGTTAATTTATTCGTTAATTATAAGGTGTTGTGTAATAGATTTCTATATAATGATCTATAACAACTGTTTCTCAAATATTAAAAAATCATATATATATTTATATATATATAATCATATATATATTTATATATATATAATCATATATATATTTATATATATATATAAGATTCCTGTTTTAGTTAATTCGCGGATATGTGATTAAATCTGATCATATACTGTCAGGAAACTTCGGTGATTTATAATTAATTAAAGCTTTGAAAGAAACTGTACAGCGCTAAGTTTCGATTCTTATCAGTTTCAGTATGCTCGAACCCTGAAGTAGCCATGAAGTTGAAATGTCGAATCGCTTTGGAGTCGAATCGTTAGGTACACTATATCAAAATGCATGTTATTTACAAATTTTTTTGAAGCTCTTTTAATTATTGTTCAACCAACCGACGTTTACAGTAGGACGATACTCTAGTAACTGCTTACGAACCCTTTGAACATTATGACTGACGATTCGAATATATATCGGCAGCCTTTTAAAAGCACAACGAAGAGAGCTGTCTAATTATACAACAATAAAGGTTGTTACAGATAAAAAGTAAACTCTTTTTCTTTGCAAAGAATTCACAATATCACAACACTTTCAGTGAATTCGTGTATTGTTTGCTACCACTCAATTAAAATGTCACACACTTAATATGCCAAAAAGAAAGCATCGCGAGAGATTTATATAGATGAAAAACAAGTACTTCTTGACAAATGAATTCTATTACATGAAGCAAATATTATTACTTTACAAAATCCAAAACTTTTTACCAACTTTGGTGTCGAATCGTTAGTTCCACTATATCAAAATGCATGTGATTAACAAATTTTCTTAAAGCAGTTTTACTAATTGTGTAACCAATAAGATTTGCGTAAAGGGATTCAACAAAATATTTCCAGATAATTTATTAGAGATTCTCTAAATATTTATTTAATTTAGAAATTTTGTTTAATTTCGTTCATTGAAGGAACCAGCTAGAAGGGACTCTAATGAAATTCAGTCCTTGAAGGAATCTCTCGGAAGGCAATCATATGAAAGGCAGTCCTTGAAGAATCTGTAAGAAGAGACTCATTTGAAAGGCAGTACTTGAGGGATATGTTGAAATGCACTCATATGAAACAAACACCTTGAATTAAACTCAAGGCAGGAACCCTTTGAAAAGGCCTTTTTAAGCCTGAGTCTTGAAAATGTATCTGAAAATATTTTGTTACAATCCGAGAAAATTTAATAATTTTCTTAACGTCTTTAGAATGGGCTACTAATTGATAAATTTTATGTGTAATATTTTTTAAATAAATTTTTATGTTTCTCGGACATGGTTATCATTCAAATCACTATAAGAATAACAATAAGAATAACCACGAGGGATTGAAAAATTATATTCAATTAAAGACGTAATTGTTCGAATATATTTGAAAATTTCTCTTACCAATTACGACAAAGTATATCTTAAATAATAATAATTTAAATTAAAATTTAAAAATTTAATGAAATTTTTCCTTTTGTTTTTTAAAAAAATTCGATGGCAAATATTTACGTGACGGTAAAAACATTAAATACTCAGAATTAGGGTTTTGAGTGAAAAGTATGGTATGGACTGTTAACTATGCAATGATTTTCCTAATAAAATAAATCAACAAGCATTACATTCTTTTATTTAGAAGTTAAAGATCTAATGCTAATTCATGGGAAGGTTTCACAAGATTAAAACACAGACTTCCTAATCGACATTAATTTAACTAACGAAAAATTTACCTCATTAAAAGCACTTAAAGTTTTTTTGGGTCATAATTTCTTGTGTCCTTAATAAAGTTGATTCAAAGTTGGGCCTCAAAATTTCAAATTATAGGAATCGACAGGTTCATGTAAATTTATGAATTTATGAATTTTTTAATGACAAGTTGATTTTTTTGACTCGAAAAAACGAATCACAATGAAAACATCAGTAATCCTACACCAACCCAAAAAACGATCTAATGTTAATTAATCAAAGTGATAATTGGAAGCAAGCACGCTCAAACGATTCATCAATATCAAAATAACTATAATACACTAGTCTTTTAAAAATTACTAATTTTTAGTTATTAAATTTGTTTAAAGCATTATCGGATTCAAAACATCACCTGACTTATTTGGTGTTAATAAATGTAAATAATTACTTAAATAATTGTATAATTGTGGACTTACCTATCAAATGGTTAGCCAAGAAAGCAAGCTCTTAAACTTCAATCAGCCGAAACTTCAGAAAAGGACGAAACTCTAACTACTAACTACGAAGTCTTTGAACGGTATGCCTAACGATTGGAATTTTAATCAGGAGACATAAAAACTTAAATCGAAGACAGCAGTCTAATTATACAAAAGAAATGGTTGTTTCAGCCAAAAACAAAACCCTTTTTTAATGCAAAGAATGCGCAATTCACTTTTAGTGAATTCGTGTATCGTTTAGTAACACACAATGAAAATGTCAAACACGTCAGATGCTAACTCGAAAGCATAGCAAGAAGCGCTCAGCTAGGCCAAAAACAAGTACTTCTAGACAAACCTTGATCCTTGTCTTTTAAGTGTAATTTTTGACCTAAATTAGAACGAGAACAATAGAAATATTTTTAATTCAAGACGCTACATAAGTATTGTGAGTTAGTGTAGGAATAAATTCGATTCACTGCCGAAAGGATGGATATTCGCAAGCAAGAAAATTCAATACAGTATTGATATTCCATTTAATAAAGCAAATGTTATTACTAAAAAAAAATTCCATAGAACCATTTTTCATAGAATCAATTTAGGAAAAGTATGGCCATGTCGAAATTAGTATCCAGGTGCCAATTAAACCCATGATTTATTTGATAAATGAATACAACTCATCGAGAAAAATTTGCTCGTCAAGTGAATCAATCAAGATAAGTTTTAATGTAGATAAAGTATTGCATTTTCTTATAAAAGTTCAACACTGATTCTTACATCAACATGATTTTTTTTTTTTAATTATAAAATTGGAAAAATAAAATTATCATAAAATGAATTAATTATCGTCGTGGAAATCTTTTTTGACAAAGAATTATCTATCGATGGGATAAAAACAATAGCAAGAGATGCTATTATTCCTGAAAAATTAACCACTAACGAATCTTCCCCGGAAGTGACCATGACAGCAGATCTTAGATTTCACTGGCTATCACCCAATTCTGATCATAACCAAATTAAAGAATTTTTCAGGAAAATTTAAAGGTCAGGTAAAAAATTTTAATACAGTCCATTTCGAATGAACAGTACAATCTGAAGAATTTCAGTCAGATTTCAAACGTAGTTATTAAAGTAACAGTAAAATACGACCTAACTGATCATAAAGACTTCATTGATATAGTTGGAACCCATACTATTAAAAGCCAATGATGTCAACTAGCAGGTTATTACAGGCGATGTAATTTCTGCAAAAAATTCGGTCATATCCATTCAGGATGTGAATCATTCAAGAAATGGTGCAATAAATGTTTGGCGAGAGGCCATGAAGGAGCAGAATGTAATACAGCAAATTACTTTGCTTCTAAACTAATTGGAAAAAGAAATGAATGTAGTGAAGAAATAATTGATTTGGACGAAGTGCCTGATGATGAAAATACCTTTATTGATCAAGACAGAATGAGGAAAAAAAGTGCAACAAATGTGAATATTGCTGATAATATGGTATCAGAAGAATTCCAAACAAATAACCTTGTTGAAAAGATTTATGTAGCGTCAATTACAAATGGTATGACCGCAAGTAAATCTAATGACTCAGTGCTACAAGGAAGCAAAATCCCTAACAAAAAAAAGGCCAAACAGACTAATATTACTAGTGATAAAACTGGAAAGAACAAAGCTAATCTAAAATCAATAAGAAAAGAGAATAGGAAAATCTAACTTGCTTCTGTTTGGAAGGCAATGAAAAGAAATGCTTTTGGCGCCTCTGGATCGAGTAGTCAAAAAAGAAGCACGAGTAGATTAAATCTTGATTTGCTTAGCCAAACTAACAGAGAAGTAGAAGAAGGCGAAATTAATGTTTAATAATGATGCAAACCAACAAAGAAATGAAAACTATGAAAAAAACACAAAGAAATTTTTAAAATAAACCTAGTTCAAAGAACAAGTTCTAATTACATGCTGGAATTGTTTTCATTTACTCAGTAGGATTCAACTTCTAAAAGAGTTTTTAGCTCAAAATTGTCCCGACATTGTTCTCCTCAATAAAATAAGAGTTAATCCGAGTGAAATAAACTTCCACTTTAATTATAAAAATTATAAATCATTAGTTAAGGCTCGTAATAAGCATGGCGGGGGTAAAGCTATTTTAGTAAAAGAAAGAATTGAATTTAAACAAGATTTTTCTTTTGATAAGTATCCTGCAAAACTTCTTTATATTAGAATAAGCTTTAAAAATTCACAATTTTTTATATTTGGTCTCTACAATCCACCAAATGTTCAACTTCCTTTTGAACTTTTCCTTGATATCTCAAGTAAATGTGGAAAATTTATAATAAGGGGTGATCTGAATTCGAAAACTAAAAGCTAAGTTTGGTCTAGTGAAAATGAGAAAAGCATTATTGAGAAAATTATTAACAAGCTTAACCTCTCAGTAGTAAATGATAAAACACCAACATATAAAAATTTAAGACAGAATATTATGAAGTTCTAGACATTTTTTCAATACCATCCTCACTAACAGATAGAGTTGTTGACTTTAAAGTTCTGATTGATGATGATATGTTAAGTGATCATTTTTCTATTCAAGCACATATTTCAGTTGAGCATGCTATAACAGTTAATCGTTCAAATTTTAATTTTAAAAAGGCAAATTGCCGACTCTACCAAGTTTTCCTTAAGTCTTCTAGTCAGCCTAATAGTTATACGAAAAAAAAAAGGAATTCAATGTAGATTAAGTATTGCGTTTACTTATAAAAAATTATTATTGATTCACACAAATTTATATAAAATTGCAGGATTAAAATTTGCATTATTAAAAACGATTATTTTCTCGAAAAAATAATAGACTTTTTGAAATCTCAAGGAATCTGAATATTTGCAAAATATTTCCTTCATATATTTAAGATTTGTAATCCCTTTTAATTGTCGGTGTCTATTAAAATGCCTTAATATTATCTTTAATTATTTCTTAGAGTTTTAGTTTTAGTTTCATCCAAAAAGGGTTGTTTTGGTTAATTCTGAGAAAATTGGTTCTATGAAGATTGTTGTAACCGTTAATTTATTCGTTAATTATAAGGTGTTGTGTAATAGATTTCTATATAAGGATCTATAACAACTGTTTCTCAAATATTAAAAAATCATATATATATTTATATATATATAATCATATATATATTTATATATATATAATCATATATATATTTATATATATATAATCATATATATATTTATATATATATATAAGATTCCTATTTTAGTTAATTCGCGGATATGTGATTAAATCTGATCATATACTGTCAGGAAACTTCGGTGATTTATAATTAATTAAAGCTTTGAAAGAAACTGTACAGCGCTAAGTTTCGATTCTTATCAGTTTCAGTATGCTCGAACTCTGGAAGTAACCATTAAGTTGAAATGTCGAATCGCTTTGGAGTCGAATCGTTAGGTACACTATTTCAAAATGCATGTTATTTACAAATTTTTTTGAAGCTCTTTTAATTATTGTTCAACCAACCGACGTTTACAGTAGGACGATACTCTAGTAACTGGTTACGAACCCTTTGAACATTATTATTGACGATTCGAATATATATCGGCAGCCTTTTAAAAGCACAACGAAGAGAGCTGTCTAATTATACAACAATAAAGGTTGTTACAGATAAAAAGTAAACTCTTTTTCTTTGCAAAGAATTCACAATATCACAACACTTTCAGTGAATTCGTGTATTGTTTGCTACCACACAATTAAAATGTCACACACTTAATATGCCAAAAAGAAAGCATCGCGAGAGATTTGTATAGATGAAAAACAAGTACTTCTTGACAAATGAATTCTATTACATGAAGCAAATATTATTACTTTACAAAATCCAAAACTTTTTACCAACTTTGGTGTCGAATCGTTAGTTCCATTATATCAAAATGCATGTGATTAACAAATTTTCTTAAAGCAGTTTTACTTATTGTGTAACCAATAGGATTTGCGTAAAGGGATTCAACAAAATATTTCCAGATAATTCATTAGAGATTCTCTAAATATTTATTTAATTTAGAAATTTTGTTTAATTTCGTTCATTGAAGGAACCAGCTAGAAGGGACTCTAATGAAATTCAGTCCTTGAAGGAATCTCTCGGAAGGCAATCATATGAAAGGCAGACCTTGAAGAATCTGTAAGAAGAGACTCATTTGAAAGGTAGTACTTGAGGGATATGTTGAAATGCACTCATATGAAACAAACACCTTGAATTAAACTGAAGGCAGGAACCCTTTGAAAAGGCCTTTTTAAGCCTGAGTCTTGAAAATGTATCTGAAAATATTTTGTTACAATCCGAGAAAATTTAATAATTTTCTTAAGGTCTTTAGAATGGGCTACTAATTGATAAATTTTATGTGTAATATTTTTTAAATAAATTTTTATGTTTCTCGGACATGGTTATCATTCAAATCACTATAAGAATAACAATAAGAATAACCACGAGGGATTGAAAAATTATATTCAATTAAAGACGTAATTGTTCGAATATATTTGAAAATTTCTCTTACCAATTACGACAAAGTATATCTTAAATAATAATAATTTAAATTAAAATTTAAAAATTTAATGAAATTTTTCCTTTTGTTTTTTAAAAAAATTCGATGGCAAATATTTACGTGACGGTAAAAACATTAAATACTCAGAATTAGGGTTTTGAGTGAAAATTATGGTATGGACTGTTAACTATGCAATGATTTTCCCAATAAAATAAATCAACAAGCATTTGTAATCCTACACCAACCAAATAAACCATCAAATGTTAATTATTCAAAGTGATAATTGGAAGCAAACACGCTCAAATGATACAACAATATCAAAATAACTATAATACACTGGTCTTTTGAAAATTACTTTTTTTAGTTATTAAAGTTGTTAAAAGCATTATCGGATTAAAAAAATCACCTGACTTATTTGGCGTTAATAAATGTAAATAATTACTTAAATAATTGTATAATTGTGGACTTACTTATCAAATGGTTAGCCAAGAAAGACAAGCTATTCAGTAGCATTTATCATTGTCTTAAACCTCAAACAACCGAAACCAAACAGAAGAAGTTTTAGTTAGAGTTATCCTTCAGAAAAGGACGAAACTCTAACTACTAACTACGAATTCTTTGAACAGTATGCCTAACGATTGGAATTTTAATCAGGAGACATAAAAACTTAAATCAAGATACCGCTTTTTCAAAAAAGACAACTTAAGAAAAGATATAGGCAGAATTTTTTAAAAGAACATCATTAAAAGACGTTTTTAATATGCATCTTTTTAAATAAACCTCATGGAATTAACCTTATACCAAACGCATTTTATAGATCTCTTCAGGAAAAACTTTATCCAATGATCATCTCCGAAGTTATTCTAGAAACGCAATTTTAAAAACGAAAAAATAGGAAAAATTAAAAGCAAATTTTTAAAAGAACTTCCTTAAAAGACGTTTTTAATAAACATCTCAATGGTAAACCTCATGGAATTAACCTTATACCAAACGCATTTTATAGATCTCTTCAGGAAAAACTTTATCCAACGATCATCTCCGGAGTTATTCTAGAAACGCTATTTTAAAAACGACAACTTAAGAAACATTAAAATAAAATTTTTTAAAAGAACTTCCTTAGAAGACGTAATTAAAATGCATCTTTTTAAATAAACCTCATACAAATAACCTTTAACTAAAAGGATTTTAGAGATTTCTTCATGAAAAACTATATCCAACGATAATCTCCGAAGTTATTCTAGAAACGCTATTTTAAAAACGACAACTTAAGAAACATTAAAAGAAAATTTTTAAAAGAACTTCCTTACAAGACGTAATTAAAATGCATCTTTTTAAATAAACCTCATGCAAATAACCTTTAACTAAACGATTTTAGAGATTTCTTAAGAAAAATCTATATCCAACGAACATCTCTGAAACTAAACTTTAAAACGCACTTTCAATATTAACAACTTAAGAAAAAATATAAGCAAATATTTTAAAAGAACTTCCTTAAAAGACGTTTTAAATATGCATCTTTTTAAATAAACCTCATGGAAATAACCTTTTACTAATTTTATTTTAGAGATTTCTTCTGGAAAAACTATATCCAACGAACATCTCCGAAACTAAAATTTAAAACGCACTTTCAATGACGACAATTAAAGAAAAGATATAAGCAGTATTTTTAAAAGAACTTCCTTAGAAGACGTTTTTAATATGCATCTTTTTAAATAAACCTGATCAAATTAACCTTATACCAAACGCATTTTATAGATCTCTTCAGGAAAAACTTTTTCCAACGATAATCTCCGAAGTTATTCTAGAAACGCTATTT
This sequence comes from Brachionus paranguensis, assembly GCA_016802215.1. Taxonomy (NCBI): domain Eukaryota; kingdom Metazoa; phylum Rotifera; class Eurotatoria; order Ploima; family Brachionidae; genus Brachionus; species Brachionus paranguensis. The sequence goes on along the minus strand of JAESIX010000056.1, from coordinate 101,217 downwards.
TAAAAACGACAACTTAAGAAACATTAAAAGAAAATTTTTTAAAAGAACTTCCTTAAAAGACGTTTTTAATATACATCTCAATAGTAAACCTCATGGAATTAACCTTATACCAAACGCATTTTATAGATCTCTTCAGGAAAAACTTTATCCAACGATCATCTCCGGAGTTATTCTAGAAACGCTTTTTTAAAAACGACAACTTAAGAAAAAATATAAGCAGAATTTTTTTAAAAGAACTTCCTTAAAATACGTTTTTAATATGCATCTTTTAAATTAAACCTCATACAAATAACCTTTAACTAAAAGGATTTTAGAGATTTCTTCATGAAGAACTATATCCAACGATAATCTCCGAAGTTATTCTAGAAACGCTATTTAAAAACGACAACTTAAGAAACATTAAAAGAAAATTTTTTAAAGAACTTCCTTACAAGACGTAATTAAAATGCATCTTTTTAAATCAACCTCATGCAAATAACCTTTAACTAAACGATTTTAGAGATTTCTTCAGGAAAAACTATATCCAACGAACATCTCTGAAACTAAACTTTAAAACGCACTTTCAATATTAACAACTTAAGAAAAAATATAAGCAAATATTTTAAAAGAACTTCCTTAAAAGACGTTTTAAATATGCATCTTTTTAAATAAACCTCATAGAAATAACCTTTTCCAAACTTATTTTAGAGATTTCTTCGGGAAAAACTATATCCAACGAACATCTCAGAAACTAAACTTTAAAACGCACTTTCGATGACGACAATTAAAGAAAAAATATAAGCAGAATTTTTTTTAAAAGAACTTCCTTAAAATACGTTTTTAATATGCATCTTTTAAATTAAACCTCATACAAATAACCTTTAACTAAAAGGATTTTAGAGATTTCTTCATGAAGAACTATATCCTACGATAATCTCCGAAGTTATTCTAGAAACGCAATTTTAAAAACGAAAAAATAGGAAAAATTAAAAGCAAATTTTTAAAAGAACTTCCTTAAAAGACGTTTTTAATAAACATCTCAATGGTAAACCTCATGGAATTAACCTTATACCAAACGCATTTTATAGATCTCTTCAGGAAAAACTTTATCCAACGATCATCTCCGGAGTTATTCTAGAAACGCTATTTTAAAAACGACAACTTAAGAAACATTAAAATAAAATTTTTTAAAAGAACTTCCTTAGAAGACGTAATTAAAATGCATCTTTTTAAATAAACCTCATACAAATAACCTTTAACTAAAAGGATTTTAGAGATTTCTTCATGAAAAACTATATCCAACGATAATCTCCGAAGTTATTCTAGAAACGCTATTTTAAAAACGACAACTTAAGAAACATTAAAAGAAAATTTTTAAAAGAACTTCCTTACAAGACGTAATTAAAATGCATCTTTTTAAATAAACCTCATGCAAATAACCTTTAACTAAACGATTTTAGAGATTTCTTAAGAAAAATCTATATCCAACGAACATCTCTGAAACTAAACTTTAAAACGCACTTTCAATATTAACAACTTAAGAAAAAATATAAGCAAATATTTTAAAAGAACTTCCTTAAAAGACGTTTTAAATATGCATCTTTTTAAATAAACCTCATGGAAATAACCTTTTACTAATTTTATTTTAGAGATTTCTTCTGGAAAAACTATATCCAACGAACATCTCCGAAACTAAAATTTAAAACGCACTTTCAATGACGACAATTAAAGAAAAGATATAAGCAGTATTTTTAAAAGAACTTCCTTAGAAGACGTTTTTAATATGCATCTTTTTAAATAAACCTGATCAAATTAACCTTATACCAAACGCATTTTATAGATCTCTTCAGGAAAAACTTTTTCCAACGATAATCTCCGAAGTTATTCTAGAAACGCTATTTTAAAAACGACAACTTAAGAAACATTAAAAGAAAATTTTTTAAAAGAACTTCCTTAAAAGACGTTTTTAATATACATCTCAATAGTAAACCTCATGGAATTAACCTTATACCAAACGCATTTTATAGATCTCTTCAGGAAAAACTTTATCCAACGATCATCTCCGGAGTTATTCTAGAAACGCTTTTTTAAAAACGACAACTTAAGAAAAAATATAAGCAGAATTTTTTTAAAAGAACTTCCTTAAAATACGTTTTTAATATGCATCTTTTAAATTAAACCTCATACAAATAACCTTTAACTAAAAGGATTTTAGAGATTTCTTCATGAAGAACTATATCCAACGATAATCTCCGAAGTTATTCTAGAAACGCTATTTAAAAACGACAACTTAAGAAACATTAAAAGAAAATTTTTTAAAGAACTTCCTTACAAGACGTAATTAAAATGCATCTTTTTAAATCAACCTCATGCAAATAACCTTTAACTAAACGATTTTAGAGATTTCTTCAGGAAAAACTATATCCAACGAACATCTCTGAAACTAAACTTTAAAACGCACTTTCAATATTAACAACTTAAGAAAAAATATAAGCAAATATTTTAAAAGAACTTCCTTAAAAGACGTTTTAAATATGCATCTTTTTAAATAAACCTCATAGAAATAACCTTTTCCAAACTTATTTTAGAGATTTCTTCGGGAAAAACTATATCCAACGAACATCTCAGAAACTAAACTTTAAAACGCACTTTCGATGACGACAATTAAAGAAAAAATATAAGCAGAATTTTTTTTAAAAGAACTTCCTTAAAATACGTTTTTAATATGCATCTTTTAAATTAAACCTCATACAAATAACCTTTAACTAAAAGGATTTTAGAGATTTCTTCATGAAGAACTATATCCTACGATAATCTCCGAAGTTATTCTAGAAACGCTATTTAAAAACGACAACTTAAGAAACATTAAAAGAAAATTTTTAAAAGAACTTCCTTACAAGACGTAATTAAAATGCATCTTTTTAAATAAACCTCATGCAAATAACCTTTAACTAAACGATTTTAGAGATTTCTTCAGGAAAAACTATATCCAACGAACATCTCTGAAACTAAACTTTAAAACGCACTTTCAATATTAACAACTTAAGAAAAAATATAAGCAGAATTTTTTAAAAGAACTTCCTTAAAAGACGTTTTAAATATGCATCTTTTTAAATAAACCTCATGGAAATAACCGTTTCCAAACTTATTTTAGAGATTTCTTCGGGAAAAACTATATCCAACGAACATCTCCGAAACTAAACTTTAAAACGCACTTTCGATGACGACAATTAAAGAAAAGATATAAGCAGTATTTTTAAAAGAACTTCCTTAGAAGACGTTTTTAATATGCATCTTTTTAAATAAACCTGATCGAATTAACCTTATACCAAACGCATTTTATAGATCTCTTCAGGAAAATATTTTTCCAACGATAATCTCCGAAGTTATTCTAGAAACGCTATTTTAAAAACGACAACTTAAGAAACATTAAAAGAAAATTTTTTAAAAGAACTTCCTTAGAAGACGTAATTAAAATGCATCTTTTTAAATAAACCTCATGCAAATAACCTTTAACTAAACGATTTTAGAGATTTCTTCAGGAAAAACTATATCCAACGAACATCTCTGAAACTAAACTTTAAAACGCACTTTCAATATTAACAACTTAAGAAAAAATATAAGCAGAATTTTTTAAAAGAACTTCCTTAAAAGACGTTTTAAATATGCATCTTTTTAAATAAACCTCATGGAAATAACCTTTTACTAATTTTATTTTAGAGATTTCTTCTGGAAAAACTATATCCAACGAACATCTCCGAAACTAAACTTTAAAACGCACTTTCAATGACGACAATTAAAGAAAAGATATAAGCAGTATTTTTAAAAGAACTTCCTTAGAAGACGTTTTTAATATGCATCTTTTTAAATAAACCTGATGGAATTAACCTTATACCAAACGCATTTTATAGATCTCTTCAGGAAAAACTTTTTCCAACGATAATCCTCGAAGTTATTCTAGAAACGCTATTTTAAAAACGACAACTTAAGAAACATTAAAACAAAATTTTTTAAAAGAACTTCCTTAAAAGACGTTTTTAATATACATCTCAATAGTAAACCTCATGGAATTAACCTTATACCAAACGCATTTTATAGATCTCTTCAGGAAAAACTTTATCCAACGATCATCTCCGGAGTTATTCTAGAAACGCTTTTTTAAAAACGACAACTTAAGAAAAAATATAAGCAGAATTTTTTTAAAAGAACTTCCTTAAAATACGTTTTTAATATGCATCTTTTAAATTAAACCTTATACAAATAACATTTAACTAAACGATTTTAGAGATTTCTTCATTAAAAACTATATGCAACGATAATCTCCGAAGTTATTCTAGAAACGCTATTTTTTAAACGAAATAATAGGAAACATTAAAAGCAAATTTTTTAAAAGAACTTCCTTAAAAGACGTTTTTAATATGCATCTTTTTAAATAAACCTGATACAAATAACCTTTAACTAAACGAGTTTTAGAGATTTCTTCAGGAAAAACTTTATCCAATGATCATCTCCGAAGTTATTCTAGAAACGCTATTTGAAAAACGAAATAATAGGAAACATTAAAAACAAATTTTTTAAAAGAACTTCCTTAAAAGACGTTTTTAATATGCATCTTTTTAAATAAACCTGATACAAATAACCTTTAACTAAACGAGTTTTAGAGATTTCTTCAGGAAAAACTTTATCCAATGATCATCTCCGAAGTTATTCTAGAAACGCTATTTGAAAAACGAAATAATAGGAAACATTAAAAACAAATTTTTTAAAAGAACTTCCTTAAAAGACGTTTTTAATATGCATCTTTTTAAATAAACCTGATACAAATAACCTTTAACTAAACGAGTTTTAGAGATTTCTTCAGGAAAAACTTTATCCAATGATCATCTCCGAAGTTATTCTAGGAACGCTATTATTTATATGAAATAATAGGAGACATTAAAAGCAAATTTTTTAAAAGAACTTCCTTAAAAGACGTTTTTAATTTGCATCTTTTTAAAAAAACCTGATACAAATAACCTTTAACTAAAAGGATTTTAGAGATTTCTTCATGATAAACTATATCCAACGATAATCTCCCAAGTTATTCTAGAAACGCTATTTCAAAGACAAAAAAACAAGAAACATTAAAAGCAAATTTTTTAAAAGAACTTCCTTAAAAGACGTTTTTAAAATGCATCTTTTTAAATAAACCTGATACAAATAACCTTTAACTAAACGCGTTTTAGAGATTTCTTAAGAAAAAACTTTATCCAATGATCATCTCCGAAGTTATTCTAGGAACGCTTTTTTTTAAACGAAATAATAGGAAACATTAAAAACAAATTTTTTAAAAGAACTTCCTTAAAAGACGTTTTTAATATGCATCTTTTTAAATAAACCTGATACAAATAACCTTTAACTAAAAGGATTTTAGAGATTTCTTCATGAAGAACTATATCCAACGATAATCTCCGAAGTTATTCTAGAAACGCTATTTAAAAACGACAACTTAAGAAACATTAAAAGAAAATTTTTAAAAGAACTTCCTTACAAGACGTAATTAAAATGCATCTTTTTAAATAAACCTCATGCAAATAACCTTTAACTAAACGATTTTAGAGATTTCTTCAGGAAAAACTATATCCAACGAACATCTCTGAAACTAAGCTTTAAAACGCACTTTCAATATTAACAACTTAAGAAAAAATATAAGCAAATATTTTAAAAGAACTTCCTTTAAAGACGTTTTAAATATGCATCTTTTTAAATAAACCTCATAGAAATAACCTTTTCCAAACTTATTTTAGAGATTTCTTCGGGAAAAACTATATCCAACGAACATCTCCGAAACTAAACTTTAAAACGCACTTTCGATGACGACAATTAAAGAAAAAATATAAGCAGAATTTTTTTAAAAGAACTTCCTTAAAATACGTTTTTAATATGCATCTTTTAAATTAAACCTCATACAAATAACCTTTAACTAAAAGGATTTTAGAGATTTCTTCATGAAGAACTATATCCAACGATAATCTCCGAAGTTATTCTAGAAACGCTATTTAAAAACGACAACTTAAGAAACATTAAAAGAAAATTTTTAAAAGAACTTCCTTACAAGACGTAATTAAAATGCATCTTTTTAAATAAACCTCATGCAAATAACCTTTAACTAAACGATTTTAGAGATTTCTTCAGGAAAAACAATATCCAACGAACATCTCTGAAACTAAACTTTAAAACGCACTTTCAATATTAACAACTTAAGAAAAAATATAAGCAAATATTTTAAAAGAACTTCCTTAAAAGACGTTTTAAATATGCATCTTTTTAAATAAACCTCATAGAAATAACCTTTTCCAAACTTATTTTAGAGATTTCTTCGGGAAAAACTATATCCAACGAACATCTCCGAAACTAAACTTTAAAACGCACTTTCGATGACGACAATTAAAGAAAAAATATAAGCAGAATTTTTTTAAAAGAACTTCCTTAAAATACGTTTTTAATATGCATCTTTTAAATTAAACCTCATACAAATAACCTTTAACTAAAAGGATTTTAGAGATTTCTTCATGAAGAACTATATCCAACGATAATCTCCGAAGTTATTCTAGAAACGCTATTTAAAAACGACAACTTAAGAAACATTAAAAGAAAATTTTTAAAAGAACTTCCTTACAAGACGTAATTAAAATGCATCTTTTTAAATAAACCTCATGCAAATAACCTTTAACTAAACGATTTTAGAGATTTATTCATGAAAAACTTTATCCAACGATAATCTCAGAAGTTATTCTAGAAAAGCTATTTTAAAAACGAAAAAATAGCAAACATTAATAGCATATTTTTAAAAGAACTTCCTTAAAAGACGTTTTTAATATGCATCTTTTAAATTAAACCTCGAACAAATAACCTTTAACTAAACGCGTTTTAGAGATTTCTTCAGGAAAAATTATATCCAACGAACATCTCCGAAACTAAACTTTAAAACGAACTTTCGATGACGACAATTAAAGAAAAGATATAAGCAGTATTTTTAGAAGAACTTCCTTAGAAGACGTTTTTAATATGCATCTTTTTAAATAAACCTGATGGAATTAACCTTATACCAAACGCATTTTATAGATCTCTTCAGGAAAAACTTTTTCCAACGATAATCTCCGAAGTAATTCTAGAAACGCTATTTTAAAAACGACAACTTAAGAAACATTAAAAGAAAATTTTTTAAAAGAACTTCCTTAAAAGACGTTTTTAATATACATCTCAATAGTAAACCTCATGGAATTAACCTTATACCAAACGCATTTTATAGATCTCTTCAGGAAAAACTTTATCCAACGATCATCTCCGGAGTTATTCTAGAAACGCTATTTTAAAAACGACAACTTAAGAAAAAATATAAGCAGAATTTTTTTAAAAGAACTTCCTTAAAATACGTTTTTAATATGCATCTTTTAAATTAAACCTCATACAAATAACCTTTAACTAAAAGGATTTTAGAGATTTCTTCATGAAGAACTATATCCAACGATAATCTCCGAAGTTATTCTAGAAACGCTATTAAAAAACGACAACTTAAGAAACATTAAAAGAAAATTTTTAAAAGAACTTTCTTACAAGACGTAATTAAAATGCATCTTTTTTACAAGACGTAATTAAAATGCATCTTTTTAAATAAACCTCATGCAAATAACCTTTAACTAAACGATTTTAGAGATTTCTTCAGGAAAAACTATATCCAACGAACATCTCTGAAACTAAACTTTAAAACGCACTTTCAATATTAACAACTTAAGAAAAAATATAAGCAAATATTTTAAAAGAACTTCCTTAAAAGACGTTTTAAATATGCATCTTTTTAAATAAACCTCATAGAAATAACCTTTTCCAAACTTATTTTAGAGATTTCTTCGGGAAAAACTATATCCAACGAACATCTCCGAAACTAAACTTTAAAACGCACTTTCGATGACGACAATTAAAGAAAAAATATAAGCAGAATTTTTTTAAAAGAACTTCCTTAGAAGACGTTTTTAATATGCATCTTTTAAATTAAACCTCATACAAATAACCTTTAACTAAAAGGATTTTAGAGATTTCTTCATGAAGAACTATATCCAACGATAATCTCCGAAGTTATTCTAGAAACGCTATTTTAAAAACGACAACTTAAGAAACATTAAAAGAAAATTTTTTAAAAGAACTTCCTTAGAAGACGTAATTAAAATGCATCTTTTTAAATAAACCTCATGCAAATAACCTTTAACTAAATGATTTTAGAGATTTCTTCAGGAAAAACTATATCCTACGAACATCTCTGAAACTAAACTTTAAAACGCACTTTCAATATTAACAACTTAAGAAAAGATATAAGCAAATATTTTAAAAGAACTACCTTGAAAGACGTTTTTAATATGCATCTTTTTAAATAAACCTCATGGAAATAACCTTTTACCAAACTTATTTTAGAGATTTCTTCCGGAAAAACTATATCCAACGAATGTCTCCGAAACTAAACTTTAAAACGAACTTTCAATATTAACAACTTAAGAAAAGATATAAGCAAATATTTTAAAAGAACTACCTTGAAAGACGTTTTTAATATGCATCTTTTTAAATAAACCTCATGGAAATAACCTTTTACCAAACTTATTTTAGAGATTTCTTCCGGAAAAACTATATCCAACGAATGTCTCCGAAACTAAACTTTAAAACGAACTTTCGATGACGACAATTAAAGAAAAGATATAAGCAGTATTTTTAGAAGAACTTCCTTAGAAGACGTTTTTAATATGCATCTTTTTAAATAAACCTGATCGAATTAACCTTATACCAAACGCATTTTATAGATCTCTTCAGGAAAAACTTTTTCCAACGATAATCTCCGAAGTTATTCTAGAAACGCTATTTTAAAAACGACAACTTAAGAAACATTAAAAGAAAATTTTTTAAAAGAACTTCCTTAGAAGACGTAATTAAAATGCATCTTTTTAAATAAACCTCATGCAAATAACCTTTAACTAAATGATTTTAGAGATTTCTTCAGGAAAAACTATATCCAACGAACATCTCTGAAACTAAACTTTAAAACGCACTTTCAATATTAACAACTTAAGAAAAGATATAAGCAAATATTTTAAAAGAACTTTCTTACAAGACGTAATTAAAATGCATCTTTTTAAATAAACCTCATGCAAATAACCTTTAACTAAATGATTTTAGAGATTTCTTCAGGAAAAACTATATCCAACGAACATCTCTGAAACTAAACTTTAAAACGCACTTTCAATATTAACAACTTATGAAAAGATATAAGCAAATATTTTAAAAGAACTTCCTTTAAAGACGTTTTAAATATGCATCTTTTTAAATAAACCTCATAGAAATAACCTTTTCCAAACTTATTTTAGATATTTCTTCGGGAAAAACTATATTCAACGAACATCTCCGAAACTAAACTTTAAAACGCACTTTCGATGACGACAATTAAAGAAAAGATATAAGCAGTATTTTTAGAAGAACTTCCTTAGAAGACGTTTTTAATATGCATCTTTTTAAATAAACCTGATCGAATTAACCTTATACCAAACGCATTTTATAGATCTCTTCAGGAAAAACTTTTTCCAACGATAATCTCCGAAGTTATTCTAGAAACGCTATTTTAAAAACGACAACTTAAGAAACATTAAAAGAAAATTTTTTAAAAGAACTTCCTTAGAAGACGTAATTAAAATGCATCTTTTTAAATAAACCTCATGCAAATAACCTTTAACTAAATGATTTTAGAGATTTCTTCAGGAAAAACTATATCCAACGAACATCTCTGAAACTAAACTTTAAAACGCACTTTCAATATTAACAACTTAAGAAAAGATATAAGCAAATATTTTAAAAGAACTTTCTTACAAGACGTAATTAAAATGCATCTTTTTAAATAAACCTCATGCAAATAACCTTTAACTAAATGATTTTAGATATTTCTTCAGGAAAAACTATATCCAACGAACATCTCTGAAACTAAACTTTAAAACGCACTTTCAATATTAACAACTTATGAAAAGATATAAGCAAATATTTTAAAAGAACTTCCTTTAAAGACGTTTTAAATATGCATCTTTTTAAATAAACCTCATAGAAATAACCTTTTCCAAACTTATTTTAGATATTTCTTCGGGAAAAACTATATTCAACGAACATCTCCGAAACTAAACTTTAAAACGCACTTTCGATGACGACAATTAAAGAAAAGATATAAGCAGTATTTTTAGAAGAACTTCCTTAGAAGACGTTTTTAATATGCATCTTTTTAAATAAACCTGATCGAATTAACCTTATACCAAACGCATTTTATAGATCTCTTCAGGAAAAACTTTTTCCAACGATAATCTCCGAAGTTATTCTAGAAACGCTATTTTAAAAACGACAACTTAAGAAACATTAAAAGAAAATTTTTTAAAAGAACTTCCTTAGAAGACGTAATTAAAATGCATCTTTTAAATTAAACCTCATGCAAATAACCTTTAACTAAATGATTTTAGAGATTTCTTCAGGAAAAACTATATCCTACGAACATCTCTGAAACTAAACTTTAAAACGCACTTTCAATATTAACAACTTAAGAAAAGATATAAGCAAATATTTTAAAAGAACTTCCTTGAAAGACGTTTTTAATATGCATCTTTTTAAATAAACCTCATGGAAATAACCTTTTACAAAACTTATTTTAGAGATTTCTTCCGGAAAAACTATATCCAACGAATGTCTCCGAAACTAAACTTTAAAACGAACTTTCGATGACGACAATTAAAGAAAAGATATAAGCAGTATTTTTAGAAGAACTTCCTTAGAAGACGTTTTTAATATGCATCTTTTTAAATAAACCTGATCGAATTAACCTTATACCAAACGCATTTTATAGATCTCTTCAGGAAAAACTTTTTCCAACGATAATCTCCGAAGTTATTCTAGAAACGCTATTTTAAAAACGACAACTTAAGAAACATTAAAAGAAAATTTTTTAAAAGAACTTCCTTAGAAGACGTAATTAAAATGCATCTTTTTAAATAAACCTCATGCAAATAACCTTTAACTAAACGATTTTAGAGATTTCTTAAGAAAAATCTATATCCAACGAACATCTCTGAAACTAAACTTTAAAACGCACTTTCAATATTAACAACTTAAGAAAAAATATAAGCAAATATTTTAAAAGAACTTCCTTAAAAGACGTTTTAAATATGCATCTTTTTAAATAAACCTCATGGAAATAACCTTTTACTAATTTTATTTTAGAGATTTCTTCTGGAAAAACTATATCCAACGAACATCTCCGAAACTAAAATTTAAAACGCACTTTCAATGACGACAATTAAAGAAAAGATATAAGCAGTATTTTTAAAAGAACTTCCTTAGAAGACGTTTTTAATATGCATCTTTTTAAATAAACCTGATCAAATTAACCTTATACCAAACGCATTTTATAGATCTCTTCAGGAAAAACTTTTTCCAACGATAATCTCCGAAGTTATTCTAGAAACGCTATTTTAAAAACGACAACTTAAGAAACATTAAAAGAAAATTTTTTAAAAGAACTTCCTTAAAAGACGTTTTTAATATGCATCTTTTAAATTAAACCTTATACAAATAACATTTAACTAAAAGGATTTTAGAGATTTCTTCATTAAAAACTATATGCAACGATAATCTCCGAAGTTATTCTAGAAACGCTATTTTTTAAACGAAATAATAGGAAACATTAAAAGCAAATTTTTTAAAAGAACTTCCTTAAAAGTCGTTTTTAATTTGCATCTTTTTAAAAAAACCTGATACAAATAACCTTTAACTAAAAGGATTTTAGAGATTTCTTCATGATAAACTATATCCAACGATAATCTCCCAAGTTATTCTAGAAACGCTATTTTAAAAACAAAAAAACAAGAAACATTAAAAGCAAATTTTTTAAAAGAACTTCCTTAAAAGACGTTTTTAAAATGCATCTTTTTAAATAAACCTGATACAAATAACCTTTAACTAAACGCGTTTTAGAGATTTCTTAAGAAAAAACTTTATCCAATGATCATCACCGAAGTTATTCTAGGAACGCTATTTTTTAGACGAAATAATAGGAAACATTAAAAACAAATTTTTTTAAAAGAACTTCCTTAAAAGACGTTTTTAATATGCATCTTTTTAAATAAACCTGATACAAATAACCTTTAACTAAACGCGTTTTAGAGATTTCTTAAGAAAAAACTTTATCCAATGATCATCACCGAAGTTATTCTAGGAACGCTATTTTTTAGACGAAATAATAGGAAACATTAAAAACAAATTTTTTAAAAGAACTTCCTTAAAAGACGTTTTTAATATGCATCTTTTTAAATAAACCTGATACAAATAACCTTTAACTAAACGCGTTTTAGAGATTTCTTAAGAAAAAACTTTATCCAATGATCATCACCGAAGTTATTCTAGGAACGCTATTTTTTATATGAAATAATAGGAAACATTAAAAGCAAATTTTTTAAAAGAACTTCCTTAAAAGACGTTTTTAATTTGCATCTTTTTAAAAAAACCTGATACAAATAACCTTTAACTAAAAGGATTTTAGAGATTTCTTCATGATAAACTATATCCAACGATAATCTCCCAAGTTATTCTAGAAACGCTATTTTAAAAACAAAAAAACAAGAAACATTAAAAGCAAATTTTTTAAAAGAACTTCCTTAAAAGACGTTTTTAAAATGCATCTTTTTAAATAAACCTGATACAAATAACCTTTAACTAAACGCGTTTTAGAGATTTCTTAAGAAAAAACTTTATCCAATGATCATCACCGAAGTTATTCTAGGAACGCTATTTTTTAGACGAAATAATAGGAAACATTAAAAACAAATTTTTTAAAAGAACTTCCTTAAAAGACGTTTTTAATATGCATCTTTTTAAATAAACCTGATACAAATAACCTTTAACTAAACGCGTTTTAGAGATTTCTTCAGGAAAAACTTTATCCAATGATCATCTCCGAAGTTATTCTAGGAACGCTATTTTAAAAACAAAAAAATAACAAACATAAAAAGAAAATTTTTTAAAAGAACTTCCTTAAAATACGTTTTTAATATGCATCTTTTAAATTAAACCTCATACAAATAACCTTTAACTAAAAGGATTTTAGAGATTTCTTCATGAAGAACTATATCCAACGATAATCTCCGAAGTTATTCTAGAAACGCTATTTAAAAACGACAACTTAAGAAACATTAAAAGCAAATTTTTTAAAAGAACTTCCTTAAAAGACGTTTTTAATTTGCATCTTTTTAAATAAACCTGATACAAATAACCTTTAACTAAACGAGTTTTAGAGATTTCTTCAGGAAAAACTTTATCCAATGATCATCTCCGAAGTTATTCTAGAAACGCTATTTGAAAAACGAAAAAACAAGAAACATTAAAAGCAAATTTTTTAAAAGAACTTCCTTAAAAGACGTTTTTAATATGCATCTTTTTAAATAAAACTGTTACAAATAACCTTTAACTAAACGCGTTTTAGAGATTTCTTCAGGAAAAACTTTATCCAATGATCATCTCCGAAGTTATTCTAGGAACGCTATTATTTATATGAAATAATAGGAAACATTAAAAGCAAATTTTTTAAAAGAACTTCCTTAAAAGACGTTTTTAATATTCATCTTTTTAAATAAACCTAATGGAATTTACCTTTAACTAAACGCGTTTTAGAGATTTCTTCAAGAAAAACTTTATCCAATGATCATCTCCGAAGTTATTCTCGAAACGCTTTTTTAAAAACGAAAAAATAAGAAACATTAAAATAAAATTTTTTAAAAGAACTTCCTTAAAATACGTTTTTAATATGCATCTTTTAAATTAAACCTCATACAAATAACCTTTAACTAAAAGGATTTTAGAGATTTCTTCATGAAGAACTATATCCAACGATAATCTCCGAAGTTATTCTAGAAACTATTTAAAAACGACAACTTAAGAAACATTAAAAGCAAATTTTTTAAAAGAACTTCCTTAAAAGACGTTTTTAATTTGCATCTTTTTAAATAAACCTGATACAAATAACCTTTAACTAAACGAGTTTTAGAGATTTCTTCATGAAGAACTATATCCAACGATAATCTCCGAAGTTATTCTAGAAACGCTATTTAAAAACGACAACTTAAGAAACATTAAAAGCAAATTTTTTAAAAGAACTTCCTTAAAAGACGTTTTTAATTTGCATCTTTTTAAATAAACCTGATACAAATAACCTTTAACTAAACGAGTTTTAGAGATTTCTTCAGGAAAAACTTTATCCAATGATCATCTCCGAAGTTATTCTAGAAACGCTATTTGAAAAACGAAAAAACAAGAAACATTAAAAGCAAATTTTTTAAAAGAACTTCCTTAAAAGACGTTTTTAATATGCATCTTTTTAAATAAAACTGTTACAAATAACCTTTAACTAAACGCGTTTTAGAGATTTCTTCAGGAAAAACTTTATCCAATGATCATCTCCGAAGTTATTCTAGGAACGCTATTATTTATATGAAATAATAGGAAACATTAAAAGCAAATTTTTTAAAAGAACTTCCTTAAAAGACGTTTTTAATATTCATCTTTTTAAATAAACCTAATGGAATTTACCTTTAACTAAACGCGTTTTAGAGATTTCTTCAGGAAAAACTTTATCCAATGATCATCTCCGAAGTTATTCTCGAAACGCTATTTTAAAAACGAAAAAATAAGAAACATTAAAATAAAATTTTTTAAAAGAACTTCCTTAGAAGACGTAATTAAAATGCATCTTTTTAAATAAACCTCATGCTAATAACCTATAACTAAACGATTTTAGAGATTTATTCATGAAAAACTTTATCCAACGATAATCTCAGAAGTTATTCTAGAAAAGCTATTTTAAAAACGAAAAAATAGCAAACATTAATAGCATATTTTTAAAAGAACTTCCTTAAAAGACGTTTTTAATATGCATCTTTTAAATTAAACCTCGTACAAATAACCTTTAACTAAACGCGTTTTAGAGATTTCTTAAGGAAAAACTTTATCCAATGATCATCTCCGAAGTTATTCTAGAAACGCAATTATTTATATGAAATAATATGAAACATTAAAAGCAAATTTTTTAAAAGAACTTCCTTAAAAGACGTTTTTAATTTGCATCTTTTTAAATAAACCTGTTACAAATAACCTTTAACTAAACGCGTTTTAGAGATTTCTTCAGGAAAAACTTTATCCAATGATCATCTCCGAAGTTATTCTCGAAACGCTATTTTAAAAACGAAAAAATAAGAAACATTAAAATAAAATTTTTTAAAAGATCTTCCTTAGAAGACGTAATTAAAATGCATCTTTTTAAATAAACCTCATGCAAATAACCTATAACTAAACGAGTTTTAGAGATTTCTTCAGGAAAAACTTTATCCAACGATAATCTCAGAAGTTATTCTAGAAAAGCTATTTTAAAAACGAAATAATAAGAAACATTAAAATAAAATTTTTTAAAAGAACCTCCTTAGAAGACGTTTTTAATATGCATCTTTTAAATTAAACCTCGTACAAATAACCTTTAACTAAACGCGTTTTAAAGATTTCTTAAGGAAAAACTTTATCCAATGATCATCTCCGAAGTTATTCTAGAAACGCAATTATTTATATGAAATAATATGAAACATTAAAAGCAAATTTTTTAAAAGAACTTCCTTAAAAGACGTTTTTAATTTGCATCTTTTTAAATAAACCTGTTACAAATAACCTTTAACTAAACGCGTTTTAGAGATTTCTTCAGGAAAAACTTTATCCAATGATCATCTCCGAAGTTATTCTCGAAACGCTATTTTAAAAACGAAAAAATAAGAAACATTAAAATAAAATTTTTTAAAAGATCTTCCTTAGAAGACGTAATTAAAATGCATCTTTTTAAATAAACCTCATGCAAATAACCTATAACTAAACGAGTTTTAGAGATTTCTTCAGGAAAAACTTTATCCAACGATAATCTCAGAAGTTATTCTAGAAAAGCTATTTTAAAAACGAAATAATAAGAAACATTAAAATAAAATTTTTTAAAAGAACCTCCTTAGAAGACGTTTTTAATATGCATCTTTTAAATTAAACCTCGTACAAATAACCTTTAACTAAACGCGTTTTAAAGATTTCTTAAGGAAAAACTTTATCCAATGATCATCTCCGAAGTTATTCTAGAAACGCAATTATTTATATGAAATAATATGAAACATTAAAAGCAAATTTTTTAAAAGAACTTCCTTAAAAGACGTTTTTAATTTGCATCTTTTTAAATAAACCTGTTACAAATAACCTTTAACTAAACGCGTTTTAGAGATTTCTTCAGGAAAAACTTTATCCAATGATCATCTCCGAAGTTATTCTAGAAACGCCATTTTAAAAACGAAAAAATAAGAAACATTAAAAGCAAATTTTTTAAAAGAACTTCCTTGAAAGACGTTTTTAATATGCATCTTTTTAAATAAACCTCATGGAAATAACCTTTTACCAAACTTATTTTAGAGATTTCTTCCGGAAAAACTATATCCAACGAATGTCTCCGAAACTAAACTTTTGAACGAACTTTCGATGACGACAATTAAAGAAAAGATATAAGCAGTATTTTTAGAAGAACTTCCTTAGAAGACGTTTTTAATATGCATCTTTTTAAATAAACCTGATGGAATTAACCTTATACCAAACGCATTTTATAGATCTCTTCATGATAAACTATATCCAACGATAATCTCCGAAGTTATTCTAGAAACGCTATTTTAAAAACGAAAAAATAAGAAACATTAAAATAAAATTTTTTAAAAGAACTTCCTTAAAAGACGTTTTTAATATCATTAAAAGCAAATTTTTTAAAAGAACTTCCTTAAAAGACGTTTTTAATATTCATCTTTTTAAATAAACCTAATGGAATATACCTTTAACTAAACGTGTTTTAAAGATTTCTTCAGGAAAAACTTTATCCAACGATAATCTCCGAAGGTAAACTAGAAAAAGCTATTATAAAAACGACAACTTAAGGAAAGATAAAGGCAGAATTTTTTAAAAGAACTTCCTTAAAAGACGTTTTTAATATGCATCTTTTTAAATTAAACTAATGGAATTTGCCTTTAACTTAACGCGTTTTAGAGATTTCTTTATGAAAAACTATATCCAACGATAATCTCCGAAGTTATTCTAGAAACGCCATTTTAAAAACGAAAAAATAAGAAACATTAAAATAAAATTTTTTAAAAGAACTTCCTTAGAAGACGTTTTTAATATAATCTTTTTAAATAAACCTGATCGAATTAACCCTATACCAAACGCATTTTATAGATCTCTTCAGGAAAAACTTTATCCAACGATAATCTCCGAAGGTAAACTAGAAAACGCTATTATAAAAACGACAACTTAAGGAAAGATAAAGGCAAAATTTTTTTAAAGAACTTCCTTAAAAGACGTTTTTAATATGCATCTTTTTAAATTAAACTAATGGAATTTACCTTTAACTAAACGCGTTTTAGAGATTTCTTCAGGAAAAACTTTATCCAATGATCATCTCCGAAGTTATTCTAGAAACGCTATTTTAAAAACGAAATAATAAGAAACATTAAAATAAAATTTTTTAAAAGAACCTCCTTAGAAGACGAAATTAAAATGCATCTTTTTAAATTAACCTGATACAAATAACCTTTAACTAAGCGATTTTAGAGATTTATTCATGAAAAACTTTATCCAACGATAATCTCAGAAGTTATTCTAGAAAAGCTATTTTAAAAACGAAAAAATAGCAAACATTAATAGCATATTTTTAAAAGAACTTCCTTAAAAGACGTTTTTAATATGCATCTTTTTAAATAAACCTCATGGAAATAACCTTTTACCAAACTTATTTTAGAGATTTCTTCGGGAAAAACTATATCCAACGAATGTCTCCGAAACTAAACTTTAAAACGAACTTTCGATGACGACAATTAAAGAAAAGATATAAGCAGTATTTTTAGAAGAACTTCCTTAGAAGACGTTTTTAATATGCATCTTTTTAAATAAACCTGATGGAATTAACCTTATACCAAACGCATTTTATAGATCTCTTCATGATAAACTATATCCAACGATAATCTCCGAAGTTATTCTAGAAACGCTATTTTAAAAACGAAAAAGTAAGAAACATATAAAGCAAATTTTTTAAAAGAACTTCCTTAAAAGACGTTTTTAATATGCATCTTTTTAAATAAACCTAATGGAATTTACCTTTAACTAAACGCGTTTTAGAGATTTATTCATGAAAAACTTTATCCAACGATAATCTCAGAAGTTATTCTAGAAAAGCTATTTTAAAAACGAAAAAATAGCAAACATTAATAGCATATTTTTAAAAGAACTTCCTTAAAAGACGTTTTTAATATGCATCTTTTAAATTAAACCTCGTACAAATAACCTTAAACTAAACGCGTTTTAGAGATTTCTTCAGGAAAAACTATATCCAACGAACATCTCCGAAACTAAACTTTAAAACGAACTTTCGATGACGACAATTAAAGAAAAGATATAAGCAGTATTTTTAGAAGAACTTCCTTAGAAGACGTTTTTAATATGCATCTTTTTAAATAAACCTGATGGAATTAACCTTATACCAAACGCATTTTATAGATCTCTTCATGAAAAACTATATCCAACGATAATTTCAGAAGTTATTCTAGAAAAGCTATTTTAAAAACGAAAAAATAGCAAACATTAATAGCATATTTTTAAAAGAACTTCCTTAAAAGACGTTTTTAATATTCATCTTTTTAAATAAACCTAATGGAATTTACCTTTAACTAAACGCGTTTTAGAGATTTCTTCATGATAAACTTTATCCAACGATAATCTCCGAAGGTTAACTAGAAAACGCTATTTTAAAAACGAAAAAATAAGAAACATTAAAATAAAATTTTTTAAAAGAACTTCCTTAGAAGACGTAATTAAAATGCATCTTTTTAAATAAACCTCATGCAAATAACCTTTAACTAAACGATTTTAGAGATTTATTCATGAAAAACTTTATCCAACGATAATTTCAGAAGTTATTCTAGAAAAGCTTTTTTAAAAACGAAAAAATAGCAAACATTAATAGCATATTTTTAAAAGAACTTCCTTAAAAGACGTTTTTAATATGCATCTTTTAAATTAAACCTCGAACAAATAACCTTTAACTAAACGCGTTTTAGAGATTTCTTCAGGAAAAAATTTATCCAACGATAATCTCCGAAGTTATTCTAGAAACGCTATTTTAAAAACGAAATAATAAGAAACATTAAAATAAAATTTTTTAAAAGAACCTCCTTAGAAGACGTAATTAAAATGCATCTTTTTTAATAAACCTCATGCAAATAACCTTTAACTAAACGATTTTTGAGATTTATTCATGAAAAACTTTATCCAACGATAATCTCAGAAGTTATTCTAGAAAAGCTATTTTAAAAACGAAAAAATAGCAAACATTAATAGCATATTTTTAAAAGAACTTCCTTAAAAGACGTTTTTAATATGCATCATTTAAATTAAACCTCGAACAAATAACCTTTAACTAAACGCGTTTTAGAGATTTCTTCAGGAAAAAATTTATCCAACGATAATCTCCGAAGTTATTCTAGAAACGCTATTTTAAAAACGAAATAATAAGAATCATTAAAATAAAATTTTTTAAAAGAACCTCCTTAGAAGACGTAATTAAAATGCATCTTTTTAAATAAACCTCATGCAAATAAACTTTAACTAAGCGATTTTAGAGATTTATTCATGAAAAACTTTATCCAACGATAATCTCCGAAGGTAAACTAGAAAACGCTTTTATAAAAACTACAACTTAAGGAAAGATAAAGGCAGAATTTTTTTAAAGAACTTCCTTAAAAGACGTTTTTAATATGCATCTTTTTAAATTAAACTAATGGAATTTACCTTTAACTAAACGCGTTTTAGAGATTTCTTCAGGAAAAACTTTATCCAATGATCATCTCCGAAGTTATTCTAGAAACGCTATTTTAAAAACGAAATAATAAGAAACATTAAAATAAAATTTTTTAAAAGAACCTCCTTAGAAGACGTAATTAAAATGCATCTTTTTAAATAAACCTCATGCAAATAACCTTTAACTAAACGATTTTAGAGATTTATTCATGAAAAACTTTATCCAACGATAATTTCAGAAGTTATTCTAGAAAAGCTATTTTAAAAACGAAAAAATAGCAAACATTAATAGCATATTTTTAAAAGAACTTCCTTAAAAGACGTTTTTAATATGCATCTTTTAAATTAAACCTCGAACAAATAACCTTTAACTAAACGCGTTTTAGAGATTTCTTCAGGAAAAAATTTATCCAACGATAATCTCCGAAGTTATTCTAGAAACGCTATTTTAAAAACGAAAAAATAAGAAACATTAAAATAAAATTTTTTAAAAGAACTTCCTTAGAAGACGTAATTAAAATGCATCTTTTTAAATAAACCTCATGCAAATAACCTTTAACTAAACGATTTTAGAGATTTATTCATGAAAAACTTTATCCAACGATAATTTCAGAAGTTATTCTAGAAAAGATATTTTAAAAACGAAAAAATAGCAAACATTAATAGCATATTTTTAAAAGAACTTCCTTAAAAGACGTTTTTAATATGCATCTTTTAAATTAAACCTCGAACAAATAACCTTTAACTAAACGCGTTTTAGAGATTTCTTCAGGAAAAAATTTATCCAACGATAATCTCCGAAGTTATTCTAGAAACGCTATTTTAAAAACGAAATAATAAGAATCATTAAAATAAAATTTTTTAAAAGAACCTCCTTAGAAGACGTAATTAAAATGCATCTTTTTAAATAAACCTCATGCAAATAACCTTTAACTAAGCGATTTTAGAGATTTATTCATGAAAAACTTTATCCAACGATAATCTCCGAAGGTAAACTAGAAAACGCTATTATAAAAACGACAACTTAAGGAAAGATAAAGGCAGAATTTTTTTAAAGAACTTCCTTAAAAGACGTTTTTAATATGCATCTTTTTAAATTAAACTAATGGAATTTACCTTTAACTAAACGCGTTTTAGAGATTTCTTCAGGAAAAACTTTATCCAATGATCATCTCCGAAGTTATTCTAGAAACGCTATTTTAAAAACGAAATAATAAGAAACATTAAAATAAAATTTTTTAAAAGAACCTCCTTAGAAGACGTAATTAAAATGCATCTTTTTAAATAAACCTCATGCAAATAACCTTTAACTAAACGATTTTTGAGATTTATTCATGAAAAACTTTATCCAACGATAATCTCAGAAGTTATTCTAGAAAAGCTATTTTAAAAACGAAAAAATAGCAAACATTAAAAGCATATTTTTAAAAGAACTTCCTTAAAAGACGTTTTTAATATGCATCTTTTAAATTAAACCTCGAACAAATAACCTTTAACTAAACGCGTTTTAGAGATTTCTTCAGGAAAAAATTTATCCAACGATAATCTCCGAAGTTATTCTAGAAACGCTATTTTAAAAACGAAAAAATAAGAAACATTAAAATAAAATTTTTTAAAAGAACTTCCTTAGAAGACGTAATTAAAATGCATCTTTTTAAATAAACCTCATGCAAATAACCTTTAACTAAACGATTTTAGAGATTTATTCATGAAAAACTTTATCCAACGATAATTTCAGAAGTTATTCTAGAAAAGCTATTTTAAAAACGAAATAATAGCAAACATTAATAGCATATTTTTAAAAGAACTTCCTTAAAAGACGTTTTTAATATGCATCTTTTTAAATAAACCTCATGCAAATAACCTTTAACTAAACGATTTTAGAGATTTATTCATGAAAAAATTTATCCAACGATAATCTCCGAAGTTATTCTAGAAACGCTATTTTAAAAACGAAATAATAAGAAACATTAAAATAATATTTTTTAAAAGAACCTCCTTAGAAGACGTAATTAAAATGCATCTTTTTAAATAAACCTCATGCAAATAACCTTTAACTAAGCGATTTTAGAGATTTATTCATGAAAAACTTTATCCAACGATAATCTCCGAAGGTAAACTAGAAAACGCTATTATAAAAACGACAACTTAAGGAAAGATAAAGGCAGAATTTTTTTAAAGAACTTCCTTAAAAGACGTTTTTAATATGCATCTTTTTAAATTAAACTAATGGAATTTACCTTTAACTAAACGCGTTTTAGAGATTTCTTCAGGAAAAACTTTATCCAATGATCATCTCCGAAGTTATTCTAGAAACGCTATTTTAAAAACGAAATAATAAGAAACATTAAAATAAAATTTTTTAAAAGAACCTCCTTAGAAGACGTAATTAAAATGCATCTTTTTAAATAAACCTCATGCAAATAACCTTTAACTAAGCGATTTTAGAGATTTATTCATGAAAAACTTTATCCAACGATAATCTCCGAAGGTAAACTAGAAAACGCTATTATAAAAACGACAACTTAAGGAAAGATAAAGGCAGAATTTTTTTAAAGAACTTCCTTAAAAGACGTTTTTAATATGCATCTTTTTAAATAAACCTCATGCAAATAACCTTTAACTAAACGATTTTTGAGATTTATTCATGAAAAACTTTATCCAACGATAATCTCCGAAGGTAAACTAGAAAACGCTATTTTAAAAACCAAATAATAAGAATCATTAAAATAATATTTTTTAAAAGAACCTCCTTAGAAGACGTAATTAAAATGCATCTTTTTAAATAAACCTCATGCAAATAACCTTTAACTAAGCGATTTTAGAGATTTATTCATGAAAAACTTTATCCAACGATAATCTCCGAAGGTAAACTAGAAAACGCTATTATAAAAACGACAACTTAAGGAAAGATAAAGGCAGAATTTTTTTAAAGAACTTCCTTAAAAGACGTTTTTAATATGCATCTTTTTAAATTAAACTAATGGAATTTACCTTTAACTAAACGCGTTTTAGAGATTTCTTCAGGAAAAACTTTATCTAATGATCATTTCCGAAGTTATTCTAGAAACGCTATTTTAAAAACGAAATAATAAGAAACATTAAAATAAAATTTTTTAAAAGAACCTCCTTAGAAGACGTAATTAAAATGCATCTTTTAAATTAAACCTCGTACAAATAACCTTTAACTAGACGCGTTTTAGAGATTTCTTCAGGAAAAACTATATCGAACGAACATCTCCGAAACTAAACTTTAAAACGAACTTTCGATGACGACAATTAAAGAAAAGATATAAGCAGTATTTTTAGAAGAACTTCCTTAGAAGACGTTTTTAATATGCATCTTTTTAAATAAACCTGATGGAATTAACCTTATACCAAACGCATTTTATAGATCTCTTCAGGAAAAACTTTATCCAATGATCATCACCGAAGTTATTCTAGAAACGCTATTTTAAAAACGAAAAAATAAGAAACATTAAAATAAAATTTTTTAAAAGAACTTCCTTAGAAGACGTAATTAAAATGCATCTTTTTAAATAAACCTCATGCAAATAACCTTTAACTAAACGATTTTAGAGATTTTTTCATGAAAAAATTTATCCAACGATAATCTCCGAAGTTATTCGAGAAACGCTATTTTAAAAACCAAATAATAAGAATCATTAAAATAATATTTTTTAAAAGAACCTCCTTAGAAGACGTAATTAAAATGCATCTTTTTAAATAAACCTCATGCAAATAACCTTTAACTAAGCGATTTTAGAGATTTATTCATGAAAAACTTTATCCAACGATAATCTCCGAAGGTAAACTAGAAAACGCTATTATAAAAACGACAACTTAAGGAAAGATAAAGGCAGAATTTTTTTAAAGAACTTCCTTAAAAGACGTTTTTAATATGCATCTTTTTAAATTAAACTAATGGAATTTACCTTTAACTAAACGCGTTTTAGAGATTTCTTCAGGAAAAACTTTATCCAATGATCATCTCCGAAGTTATTCTAGAAACGCTATTTTAAAAACGAAATAATAGCAAACATTAAAAGCATATTTTTAAAAGAACTTCCTTAAAAGACGTTTTTAATATGCATCTTTTAAATTAAACCTCGTACAAATAACCTTTAACTAAACGCGTTTTAGAGATTTCTTCAGGAAAAACTATATCCAACGAACATCTCCGAAACTAAACTTTAAAACGAACTTTCGATGACGACAATTAAAGAAAAGATATAAGCAGTATTTTCAGAAGAACTTCCTTAGAAGACGTTTTTAATATGCATCTTTTTAAATAAACCTGATGGAATTAACCTTATACCAAACGCATTTTATAGATCTCTTCATGATAAACTATATCCAACGATAATCTCCGAAGTTATTCTAGAAACGCTATTTTAATAACGAAAAAATAAGAAACATTAAAAGCAAATTTTTTAAAAGAACTTCCTTAAAAGACGTTTTTAATATTCATCTTTTTAAATAAACCTAATGGAATTTACCTTTAACTAAACGCGTTTTAGAGATTTCTTCATGATAAACTATATCCAACGAAAATCTCCGAAGTTATTCTAGAAACGCTATTTTAAAAACGAAATAATAAGAAACATTAAAATAAAATTTTTTAAAAGAACCTCCTTAGAAGACGTAATTAAAATGCATCTTTTAAATTAAACCTCGTACAAATAACCTTTAACTAAACGCGTTTTAGAGATTTCTTCAGGAAAAACTATATCGAACGAACATCTCCGAAACTAAACTTTAAAACGAACTTTCGATGACGACAATTAAAGAAAAGATATAAGCAGTATTTTTAGAAGAACTTCCTTAGAAGACGTTTTTAATATGCATCTTTTTAAATAAACCTGATGGAATTAACCTTATACCAAACGCATTTTATAGATCTCTTCATGATAAACTATATCCAACGATAATCTCCGAAGTTATTCTAGAAACGCTATTTTAATAACGAAAAAATAAGAAACATTAAAAGCAAATTTTTTAAAAGATTTTCCTTAAAAGACGTTTTTAATATTCATCTTTTTAAATAAACCTAATGGAATTTACCTTTAACTAAACGCGTTTTAGAGATTTCTTCATGATAAACTATATCCAACGAAAATCTCCGAAGTTATTCTAGAAACGCTATTTTAAAAACGAAATAATAAGAAACATTAAAATAAAATTTTTTAAAAGAACCTCCTTAGAAGACGTAATTAAAATGCATCTTTTAAATTAAACCTCGTACAAATAACCTTTAACTAAACGCGTTTTAGAGATTTCTTCAGGAAAAACTATATCGAACGAACATCTCCGAAACTAAACTTTAAAACGAACTTTCGATGACGACAATTAAAGAAAAGATATAAGCAGTATTTTTAGAAGAACTTCCTTAGAAGACGTTTTTAATATGCATCTTTTTAAATAAACCTGATGGAATTAACCTTATACCAAACGCATTTTATAGATCTCTTCAGGAAAAACTTTATCCAATGATCATCACCGAAGTTATTCTAGAAACGCTATTTTAAAAACGAAAAAATAAGAAACATTAAAATAAAATTTTTTAAAAGAACTTCCTTAGAAGACGTAATTAAAATGCATCTTTTTAAATAAACCTCATGCAAATAACCTTTAACTAAACGATTTTAGAGATTTATTCATGAAAAACTTTATCCAACGATAATCTCAGAAGTTATTCTAGAAAAGCTATTTTAAAAACGAAAAAATAAGAAAAATTAAAAGCATATTTTTAAAAGAACTTCCTTAAAAGACGTTTTTAATATGCATCTTTTAAATTAAACCTCGTACAAATAACCTTTAACTAAACGCGTTTTAGAGATTTCTTCAGGAAAAACTATATCCAACGAACATCTCCGAAACTAAACTTTAAAACGAACTTTCGATGACGACAATTAAAGAAAAGATATAAGCAGTATTTTTAGAAGAACTTCCTTAGAAGACGTTTTTAATATGCATCTTTTTAAATAAACCTGATGGAATTAACCTTATACCAAACGCATTTTATAGATCTCTTCATGATAAACTATATCCAACGATAATCTCCGAAGTTATTCTAGAAACGCTATTTTAATAACGAAAAAATAAGAAACATTAAAATAAAATTTTTTAAAAGAACTTCCTTAGAAGACGTAATTAAAATGCATCTTTTTAAATAAACCTCATGCAAATAACCTTTAATTAAACGATTTTAGAGATTTATTCATGAAAAACTTTATCCAACGATAATCTCAGAAGTTATTCTAGAAAAGCTATTTTAAAAACGAAAAAATAGCAAACATTAATAGCATATTTTTAAAAGAACTTCCTTAAAAGACGTTTTTAATATGCATCTTTTAAATTAAACCTCGTACAAATAACCTTTAACTAAACGCGTTTTAGAGATTTCTTCAGGAAAAACTATATCCAACGAACATCTCCGAAACTAAACTTTAAAACGAACTTTCGATGACGACAATTAAAGAAAAGATATAAGCAGTATTTTTAGAAGAACTTCCTTAGAAGACGTTTTTAATATGCATCTTTTTAAATAAACCTGATGGAATTAACCTTATACCAAACGCATTTTATAGATCTCTTCAGGAAAAACTTTATCCAATGATCATCACCGAAGTTATTCTAGAAACGCTATTTTAAAAACGAAAAAATAAGAAACATTAAAATAAAATTTTTTAAAAGAACTTCCTTAGAAGACGTAATTAAAATGCATCTTTTTAAATTAAACCTCGTACAAATAACCTTTAACTAAACGCGTTTTAGAGATTTCTTCAGGAAAAACTATATCCAACGAACATCTCCGAAACTAAACTTTAAAACGAACTTTCGATGACGACAATTAAAGAAAAGATATAAGCAGTATTTTTAGAAGAACTTCCTTAGAAGACGTTTTTAATATGCATCTTTTTAAATAAACCTGATGGAATTAACCTTATACCAAACGCATTTTATAGATCTCTTCATGATAAACTATATCCAACGATAATCTCCGAAGTTATTCTAGAAACGCTATTTTAATAACGAAAAAATAAGAAACATTAAAAGCAAATTTTTTAAAAGAACTTCCTTAGAAGACGTAATTAAAATGCATCTTTTTAAATAAACCTCATGCAAATAACCTTTAATTAAACGATTTTAGAGATTTATTCATGAAAAACTTTATCCAACGATAATCTCAGAAGTTATTCTAGAAAAGCTATTTTAAAAACGAAAAAATAGCAAACATTAATAGCATATTTTTAAAAGAACTTCCTTAAAAGACGTTTTTAATATGCATCTTTTAAATTAAACCTCGTACAAATAACCTTTAACTAAACGCGTTTTAGAGATTTCTTCAGGAAAAACTATATCCAACGAACATCTCCGAAACTAAACTTTAAAACGAACTTTCGATGACGACAATTAAAGAAAAGATATAAGCAGTATTTTTAGAAGAACTTCCTTAGAAGACGTTTTTAATATGCATCTTTTTAAATAAACCTGATGGAATTAACCTTATACCAAACGCATTTTATAGATCTCTTCATGATAAACTATATCCAACGATAATCTCCGAAGTTATTCTAGAAACGCTATTTTAATAACGAAAAAATAAGAAACATTAAAAGCAAATTTTTTAAAAGAACTTCCTTAAAAGACGTTTTTAATATGCATCTTTTTAAATAAACCTGATACAAATTACCTTTAACTAAACGCGTTATAGAGATTTCTTCAGGAAAAACTTTATCCAATGATCATCTCCGAAGTTATTCTAGGAACGCTTTTATTTATATGAAATAATAGGAAACATTAAAAGAAAATTTTTTAAAAGAACTTCCTTAAAAGACGTTTTTAATATTCATCTTTTTAAATAAACCTAATGGAATTTACCTTTAACTAAACGCGTTTTAGAGATTTCTTCAGGAAAAACTTTATCTAATGATCATTTCCGAAGTTATTCTAGAAACGCTATTTTAAAAACGAAATAATAAAGAACATTAAAATAAAATTTTTTAAAAGAACCTCCTTAGAAGACGTAATTAAAATGCATCTTTTAAATTAAACCTCGTACAAATAACCTTTAACTAGACGCGTTTTAGAGATTTCTTCAGGAAAAACTATATCGAACGAACATCTCCGAAACTAAACTTTAAAACGAACTTTCGATGACGACAATTAAAGAAAAGATATAAGCAGTATTTTTAGAAGAACTTCCTTAGAAGACGTTTTTAATATGCATCTTTTTAAATAAACCTGATGGAATTAACCTTATACCAAACGCATTTTATAGATCTCTTCAGGAAAAACTTTATCCAATGATCATCACCGAAGTTATTCTAGAAACGCTATTTTAAAAACGAAAAAATAAGAAACATTAAAATAAAATTTTTTAAAAGAACTTCCTTAGAAGACGTAATTAAAATGCATCTTTTTAAATAAACCTCATGCAAATAACCTTTAACTAAACGATTTTAGAGATTTATTCATGAAAAACTTTATCCAACGATAATCTCAGAAGTTATTCTAGTAAAGCTATTTTAAAAACGAAAAAATAGCAAACATTAATAGCATATTTTTAAAAGGACTTCCTTAAAAGACGTTTTTAATATGCATCTTTTAAATTAAACCTCGTACAAATAACCTTTAACTAAACGCGTTTTAGAGATTTCTTCAGGAAAAACTATATCCAACGAACATCTCCGAAACTAAACTTTAAAACGAACTTTCGATGACGACAATTAAAGAAAAGATATAAGCAGTATTTTTAGAAGAACTTCCTTAGAAGACGTTTTTAATATTCATCTTTTTAAATTAACCTGATGGAATTAACCTTATACCAAACGCATTTTATAGATCTCTTCAGGAAAAACTTTATCCAATGATCATCACCGAAGTTATTCTAGAAACGCTATTTTAAAAACGAAAAAATAAGAAACATTAAAATAAAATTTTTTAAAAGAATTTCCTTAGAAGACGTAATTAAAATGCATCTTTTTAAATAAACCTCATGCAAATAACCTTTAACTAAACGATTTTAGAGATTTATTCATGAAAAACTTTATCCAACGATAATCTCAGAAGTTATTCTAGGAACGCTTTTATTTATATGAAATAATAGGAAACAATAAAAGAAAATTTTTTAAAAGAACTTCCTTAAAAGACGTTTTTAATATGCATCTTTTAAATTAAACCTCGTACAAATAACCTTTAACTAAACGCGTTTTAGAGATTTCTTCAGGAAAAACTATATCCAACGAACATCTCCGAAACTAAACTTTAAAACGAACTTTCGATGACGACAATTAAAGAAAAGATATAAGCAGTATTTTTAGAAGAACTTCCTTAGAAGACGTTTTTAATATGCATCTTTTTAAATAAACCTGATGGAATTAACCTTATACCAAACGCATTTTATAGATCTCTTCATGATAAACTATATCCAACGATAATCTCCGAAGTAATTCTAGAAACGCTATTTTAATAACGAAAAAATAAGAAACATTAAAAGCAAATTTTTTAAAAGAACTTCCTTAAAAGACGTTTTTAATATGCATCTTTTTAAATAAACCTGATACAAATTACCTTTAACTAAACGATTTTAGAGATTTATTCATGAAAAACTTTATCCAACGATAATCTCAGAAGTTATTCTAGTAAAGCTATTTTAAAAACGAAAAAATAGCAAACATTAATAGCATATTTTTAAAAGGACTTCCTTAAAAGACGTTTTTAATATGCATCTTTTAAATTAAACCTCGTACAAATAACCTTTAACTAAACGCGTTTTAGAGATTTCTTCAGGAAAAACTATATCCAACGAACATCTCCGAAACTAAACTTTAAAACGAACTTTCGATGACGACAATTAAAGAAAAGATATAAGCAGTATTTTTAGAAGAACTTCCTTAGAAGACGTTTTTAATATGCATCTTTTTAAATAAACCTGATGGAATTAACCTTATACCAAACGCATTTTATAGATCTCTACATGATAAACTGTATCCAACGATAATCTCCGAAGTTATTCTAGAAACGCTATTTTAATAACGAAAAAATAAGAAACATTAAAAGCAAATTTTTTAAAAGAACTTCCTTAAAAGACGTTTTTAATATGCATCTTTTTAAATAAACCTGATACAAATTACCTTTAACTAAACGCGTTATAGAGATTTCTTCAGGAAAAACTTTATCCAATGATCATCTCCGAAGTTATTCTAGGAACGCTTTTATTTATATGAAATAATAGGAAACATTAAAAGAAAATTTTTTAAAAGAACTTCCTTAAAAGACGTTTTTAATATGCATCTTTTAAATTAAACCTCGTACAAATAACCTTTAACTAAACGCGTTTTAGAGATTTCTTCAGGAAAAACTATATCCAACGAACATCTCCGAAACTAAACTTTAAAACGAACTTTCGATGACGACAATTAAAGAAAAGATATAAGCAGTATTTTTAGAAGAACTTCCTTAGAAGACGTTTTTAATATTCATCTTTTTAAATAAACCTGATGGAATTAACCTTATACCAAACGCATTTTATAGATCTCTTCAGGAAAAACTTTATCCAATGATCATCACCGAAGTTATTCTAGAAACGCTATTTTAAAAACGAAAAAATAAGAAACATTAAAATAAAATTTTTTAAAAGAATTTCCTTAGAAGACGTAATTAAAATGCATCTTTTTAAATAAACCTCGAACAAATAACCTTTAACTAAACGCGTTATAGAGATTTCTTCAGGAAAAACTATATCCAACGATAATCTCAGAAGTCATTCTAGGAACGCTTTTATTTATATGAAATAATAGGAAACATTAAAAGAAAATTTTTTAAAAGAACTTCCTTAAAAGACGTTTTTAATATGCATCTTTTAAATTAAACCTCGTACAAATAACCTTTAACTAAACGCGTTTTAGAGATTTCTTCAGGAAAAACTATATCCAACGAACATCTCCGAAACTAAACTTTAAAACGAACTTTCGATGACGACAATTAAAGAAAAGATATAAGCAGTATTTTTAGAAGAACTTCCTTAGAAGACGTTTTTAATATGCATCTTTTTAAATAAACCTGATGGAATTAACCTTATACCAAACGCATTTTATAGATCTCTTCATGATAAACTATATCCAACGATAATCTCCGAAGTTATTCTAGAAACGCTATTTTAATAACGAAAAAATAAGAAACATTAAAAGCAAATTTTTTAAAAGAACTTCCTTAAAAGACGTTTTTAATATGCATCTTTTTAAATAAACCTGATACAAATTACCTTTAACTAAACGCGTTATAGAGATTTCTTCAGGAAAAACTTTATCCAATGATCATCTCCGAAGTTATTCTAGGAACGCTTTTATTTATATGAAATAATAGGAAACATTAAAAGAAAATTTTTTAAAAGAACTTCCTTAAAAGACGTTTTTAATATTCATCTTTTTAAATAAAACTAATGGAATTTACCTTTAACTAAACGCGTTTTAGAGATTTCTTCATGATAAACTATATCCAACGATAATCTCCGAAGTTATTCTAGAAACGATATTTTAAAAACGAAATAATAAGAAACATTAAAATAAAATTTTTTAAAAGAACCTCCTTAGAAGA
Source organism: Brachionus paranguensis (assembly GCA_016802215.1). Taxonomy (NCBI): domain Eukaryota; kingdom Metazoa; phylum Rotifera; class Eurotatoria; order Ploima; family Brachionidae; genus Brachionus; species Brachionus paranguensis. The sequence continues at coordinate 69,684 of JAESIX010000056.1, read as the reverse complement.
CGTAATTAAAATGCATCTTTTTAAATAAACCTCATGCAAATAACCTTTAACTAAACGATTTTAGAGATTTATTCATGAAAAACTTTATCCAACGATAATTTCAGAAGTTATTCTAGAAAAGCTATTTTAAAAACGAAAAAATAGCAAACATTAATAGCATATTTTTAAAAGAACTTCCTTAAAAGACGTTTTTAATATGCATCTTTTAAATTAAACCTCGAACAAATAACCTTTAACTAAACGCGTTTTAGAGATTTCTTCAGGAAAAACTATATCCAACGAACATCTCCGAAACTAAACTTTAAAACGAACTTTCGATGACGACAATTAAAGAAAAGATATAAGCAGTATTTTTAGAAGAACTTCCTAAGAAGATGTTTTTAATATGCATCTTTTTAAATAAACCTAATGGAATTTACCTTTAACTAAACGCGTTTTAGAGATTTCTTCATGATAAACTTTATCCAACGATAATCTCCGAAGGTAAACTAGAAAACGCTTTTATAAAAACGACAACTTAAGGAATGATAAAGGCAGAATTTTTTAAAAGAACTTCCTTAAAAGACGTTTTTAATATGCATCTTTTTAAATTAAACTAATGGAATTTACCTTTAACTAAACGCGTTTTAGAGATTTCTTCAGGAAAAACTAAATCCAATGATCATTACCGAAGTTATTCTAGAAACGCTATTTTAAAAACGAAAAAATAAGAAACATTAAAAGCAAATTTTTTAAAAGAACTTCCTTAAAAGACGTTTTTAATATGCATCTTTTTAAATAAACCTGATACAAATTACCTTTAACTAAACGCGTTATAGAGATTTCTTCAGGAAAAACTTTATCCAATGATCATCTCCGAAGTTATTCTAGGAACGCTTTTATTTATATGAAATAATAGGAAACATTAAAAGAAAATTTTTTAAAAGAACTTCCTTAAAAGACGTTTTTAATATTCATCTTTTTAAATAAACCTAATGGAATTTACCTTTAACTAAACGCGTTTTAGAGATTTCTTCATGATAAACTTTATCCAACGATAATCTCCGAAGGTAAACTAGAAAACGCTTTTATAAAAACGACAACTTAAGGAATGATAAAGGCAGAATTTTTTAAAAGAACTTCCTTAAAAGACGTTTTTAATATGCATCTTTTTAAATTAAACTAATGGAATTTACCTTTAACTAAACGCGTTTTAGAGATTTCTTCATGATAAACTTTATCCAACGATAATCTCCGAAGGTAAACTAGAAAACGCTTTTATAAAAACGACAACTTAAGGAATGAAAAAGGCAGAATTTTTTAAAAGAACTTCCTTAAAAGACGTTTTTAATATGCATCTTTTTAAATTAAACTAATGGAATTTACCTTTAACTAAACGCGTTTTAGAGATTTCTTCAGGAAAAACTTTATCCAATGATCATCACCGAAGTTATTCTAGAAACGATATTTTAAAAACGAAAAAATAAGAAACATTAAAAGCAAATTTTTTAAAAGAACTTCCTTAGAAGACGTAATTAAAATGCATCTTTTTAAATAAACCTCATGCAAATAACCTTTAACTAAACGCGTTATAGAGATTTCTTCAGGAAAAACTTTATCCAATGATCATCTCCGAAGTTATTCTAGGAACGCTTTTATTTATATGAAATAATAGGAAACATTAAAAGAAAATTTTTTAAAAGAACTTCCTTAAAAGACGTTTTTAATATTCATCTTTTTAAATAAACATAATGGAATTTACCTCAAACTAAACGCGTTTTAGAGATTTCTTCATGATAAACTATATCCAACGATAATCTCCGAAGTTATTCTAGAAACGCTATTTTAAAAACGAAAAAACAAGAAACATTAAAAGCTAATTTTTTTTAAAGAACTTCCTTAAAAGACGTTTTTAATATGCATCTTTTAAATTAAACCTCGAACAAATAACCTTTAACTAAACGCGTTATAGAGATTTCTTCAGGAAAAACTATATCCAACGAACATCTCCGAAACTAAACTTTAAAACGAACTTTCGATGACGACAATTAAAGAAAAGATATAAGCAGTATTTTTAGAAGAACTTCCTAAGAAGACGTTTTTAATATGCATCTTTTTAAATAAACCTAATGGAATTTACCTTTAACTAAACGCGTTTTAGAGATTTCTTCATGATAAACTTTATCCAACGATAATCTCCGAAGGTAAACTAGAAAACGCTTTTATAAAAACGACAACTTAAGAAATGATTAAGGCAGAATTTTTTAAAAGAACTTCCTTAAAAGACGTTTTTAATATGCATCTTTTTAAATTAAACTAATGGAATTTACCTTTAACTAAACGCGTTTTAGAGATTTCTTCAGGAAAAACTTTATCCAATGATCATCACCGAAGTTATCCTAGAAACGATATTTTAAAAACGAAAAAATAAGAAACATTAAAAGCAAATTTTTTAAAAGAAATTCCTTAGAAGACGTAATTAAAATGCATCTTTTTAAATAAACCTCATGCAAATAACCTTTAACTAAACGCGTTATAGAGATTTCTTCAGGAAAAACTTTATCCAATGATCATCTCCGAAGTTATTCTAGGAACGCTTTTATTTATATGAAATAATAGGAAACATTAAAAGAAAATTTTTTAAAAGAACTTCCTTAAAAGACGTTTTTAATATTCTTCTTTTTAAATAAACATAATGGAATTTACCTCAAACTAAACGCGTTTTAGAGATTTCTTCATGATAAACTATATCCAACGATAATCTCCGAAGTTATTCTAGAAACGCTATTTTAAAAACGAAAAAACAAGAAACATTAAAAGCTAATTTTTTTTAAAGAACTTCCTTAAAAGACGTTTTTAATATGCATCTTTTAAATTAAACCTCGAACAAATAACCTTTAACTAAACGCGTTTTAGAGATTTCTTCAGGAAAAACTATATCCAACGAACATCTCCGAAACTAAACTTTAAAACGAACTTTCGATGACGACAATTAAAGAAAAGATATAAGCAGTATTTTTAGAAGAACTTCCTAAGAAGACGTTTTTAATATGCATCTTTTTAAATAAACCTAATGGAATTTACCTTTAACTAAACGCGTTTTAGAGATTTCTTCATGATAAACTTTATCCAACGATAATCTCCGAAGGTAAACTAGAAAACGCTTTTATAAAAACGACAACTTAAGAAATGATAAAGGCAGAATTTTTTAAAAGAACTTCCTTAAAAGACGTTTTTAATATGCATCTTTTTAAATTAAACTAATGGAATTTACCTTTAACTAAACGCGTTTTAGAGATTTCTTCAGGAAAAACTTTATCCAATGATCATCACCGAAGTTATCCTAGAAACGATATTTTAAAAACGAAAAAATAAGAAACATTAAAAGCAAATTTTTTAAGAGAACTTCCTTAGAAGACGTAATTAAAATGCATCTTTTTAAATAAACCTCATGCAAATAACCTTTAACTAAACGCGTTATAGAGATTTCTTCAGGAAAAACTATATCCAACGATAATCTCCGAAGTTATTCTAGGAACGCTTTTATTTATATGAAATAATAGGAAACATTAAAAGAAAATTTTTTAAAAGAACTTCCTTAAAAGACGTTTTTAATATTCATCTTTTTAAATAAACATAATGGAATTTACCTTAAACTAAACGCGTTTTAGAGATTTCTTCAGGAAAAACTTTATCCAACGATAATCTCCGAAGGTAAACTAGAAAACGCTTTTATAAAAACGACAACTTAAGAAATGATAAAGGCAGAATTTTTTAAAAGAACTTCCTTAAAAGACGTTTTTAATATGCATCTTTTTAAATTAAACTAATGGAATTTACCTTTAACTAAACGCGTTTTAGAGATTTCTTCAGGAAAAACTTAATCCAATGATCATTACCGAAGTTATTCTAGAAACGCTATTTTAAAAACGAAAAAATAAGAAACATTAAAAGCAAATTTTTTAAAAGAACTTCCTTAAAAGACGTTTTTAATATGCATCTTTTTAAATAAACCTGATACAAATTACCTTTAACTAAACGCGTTATAGAGATTTCTTCAGGAAAAACTTTATCCAATGATCATCTCCGAAGTTATTCTAGGAACGCTTTTATTTATATGAAATAATAGGAAACATTAAAAGAAAATTTTTTAAAAGAACTTCCTTAAAAGACGTTTTTAATATTCATCTTTTTAAATAAACATAATGGAATTTACCTTAAACTAAACGCGTTTTAGAGATTTCTTCAGGAAAAACTTTATCCAACGATAATCTCCGAAGGTAAACTAGAAAACGCTTTTATAAAAACGACAACTTAAGGAATGATAAAGGCAGAATTTTTTAAAAGAACTTCCTTAAAAGACGTTTTTAATATGCATCTTTTTAAATTAAACTAATGGAATTTACCTTTAACTAAACGATTTTAGAGATTTATTCATGAAAAACTATATCCAACGATAATCTCAGAAGTTATTCTAGAAAAGCTATTTTAAAAACGAAAAAATAGCAAACATTAATAGCATATTTTTAAAAGAACTTCCTTAAAAGACGTTTTTAATATGCATCTTTTAAATTAAACCTCGAACAAATAACCTTTAACTAAACGCGTTTTAGAGATTTCTTCAGGAAAAAATTTATCCAATGATCATCTCCGAAGTTATTCTAGAAACGCCATTTTAAAAACGAAAAAATAAGAAACATTAAAAGCAAATTTTTTAAAAGAACTTCCTTAAAAGACGTTTTTAATATGCATCTTTTTAAATAAACCTCATGGAAATAACCTTTTACCAAACTTATTTTAGAGATTTCTTCGGGAAAAACTATATCCAACGAACATCTCCGAAGTTATTCTAGAAACGCTATTTTAAAAACGAAAAAATAAGAAACATTAAAATAAAATTTTTTAAAAGAACTTCCTTAAAAGACGTTTTTAATATTCAGTTTTTTAAATAAACCTAAAGGAATTTACCTTTAACTAAACGCGTTTTAGAGATTTCTTCATGATAAACTTTATCCAACGATAATCTCCGAAGGTAAACTAGAAAACGCCATTATAAAAACGACAACTCAAGGAAAGATAAAGGCAGAATTTTTTAAAAGAACTTCCTTAAAAGACGTTTTTAATATGCATCTTTTAAATTAAACCTCATACAAATAACCTTTAACAAAAAGGATTTTAGAGATTTCTTCGTGAAAAACTATATCCAACGAACATCTCCGAAACTAAACTTTAAAACGAACTTTCGATGACGACAATTAAAGAAAAGATATATGCAGTATTTTTAGAAGAACTTCCTTAGAAGACGTTTTTAATATGCATCTTTTTAAATAAACCTGATGGAATTAACCTTATAACAAACGCATTTTATAGATCTCTTCATGATAAACTATATCCAACGATAATCTCCGAAGTTATTCTAGAAACGCTATTTTAAAAACGAAAAAATAAGAGACATTAAAAGCAAATTTTTTAAAAGAACTTCCTTAAAAGACGTTTTTAATATTCATCTTTTTAAATAAACCTAATGGAATTTACATTTAACTAAACGCGTTTTAGAGATTTCTTCATGATAAACTATATCCAACGATAATCTCCGAAGTTATTCTAGAAACGCTATTTTAAAAACGAAAAAACAAGAAACATTAAAAGCTAATTTTTTTTAAAGAACTTCCTTAAAAGACGTTTTTAATATTCAGTTTTTTAAATAAACCTAAAGGAATTTACCTTTAACTAAACGCGTTTTAGAGATTTCTTCATGATAAACTTTATCCAACGATAATCTCCGAAGGTAGTCTAGAAAACGCCATTATAGAAACGACAACTTAAGGAAAGATAAAGGCAGAATTTTTAAAAGAACTTCCTTAAAAGACGTTTTTAATTTGCATCTTTTAAATTAAACCTCGTACAAATAACCTTTAACCAAAAGGATTTTAGAGATTTCTTCATGAAAAACTATATCCAACGTTATCTCCGAAATTATTCTAGAAACGCTATTTTTTAAATGAAATAATAGGAAACATTAAAAGCAAATTTTTTAAAAGAACTTCCTTAAAAGACGTTTTTAATATGCATCTTTTAAATTAAACCTCATACAAATAACCTTTAACTAAACGCGTTTTAGAGATTTCTTCATGAAAAACTATATCCAACGATAATCTCCGAAGTTAGTCTAGAAACGCTATTTTAAAAACTAAAAAACAAGAAACATTGAAAGCAAATTTTTTAAAAGAACTTCCTTAAAATACGTTTTTAATATGCATCTTTTAAATTAAACCTCATACAAATAACCTTTAACCAAAAGGATTTTAGAGATTTCTTCATGAAAAACTATATCCAACGATAATCTCCGAATTTATTCTAGAAACCCTATTTTTTAAACGAAAAAATAAGAGACATTAAAAGCAAATTTTTTAAAAGAACTTCCTTAAAATACGTTTTTAATATGCATCTTTTTAAATAAACCTAATGGAATTTACCTTTAACTAAACGCGTTTTAGAGATTTCTTCATGAAAAACTATATCCAACGATAATCTCCGAAGTTAGTCTAGAAACGCTATTTTAAAAACTAAAAAACAAGAAACATTGAAAGTAAATTTTTTAAAAGAACTTCCTTAAAAGACGTTTTTAATATGCATCTTTTAAATTAAACCTCATACAAATAACCTTTAACTAAACGCGTTTTAGAGATTTCTTCATGAAAAACTATATCCAACGATAATCTCCGAAGTTAGTCTAGAAACGCTTTTTTAAAAACTAAAAAACAAGAAACATTGAAAGCAAATTTTTTAAAAGAACTTCCTTAAAAGACGTTTTTAATATGCATCTTTTAAATTAAACATCATACAAATAACCTTTAACTAAAAGGATTTTAGAGATTTCTTCATTAAAAACTATATGCAACGATAATCTCCGAAGTTATTCTAGAAACGCTATTTTTTAAACGAAATAATATGAAACATTAAAAGCAAATTTTTTAAAAGAACTTCCTTAAAAGACGTTTTTAATATGCATCTTTTAAATTAAACCTCATACAAATAACCTTTAACTAAAAGGATTTTAGAGATTTCTTCATTAAAAACTATATGCAACGATAATCTCCGAAGTTATTCTAGAAACGCTATTTTTTAAACGAAATAATAGGAAACATTAAAAGCAAATTTTTTAAAAGAACTTCCTTAAAAGACGTTTTTAATATGCATCTTTTTAAATAAACCTGATACAAATAACCTTTAACTAAACGCGTTTTAGAGATTTCTTCAGGAAAAACTTTATCCAATGATCATCTCCGAAGTTATTCTAGAAACGCTATTTTTTAAACGAAATAATAGGAAACATTAAAAGCAAATTTTTTAAAAGAACTTCCTTAAAAGACGTTTTTAATATGCATCTTTTAAATTAAACCTCATACAAATAACCTTTAACTAAAAGGATTTTAGAGATTTCTTCAGGAAAAACTATATGCAACGATAATCTCCGAAGTTATTCTAGAATCGCTATTTTTTAAACGAAATAATATGAAACGTTAAAAACAAATTTTTTAAAAGAACTTCCTTAAAAGACGTTTTTAATATGCATCTTTAAAATTAAACCTCATACAAATAACCTTTAACTAAAAGGATTTTAGAGATTTCTTCATTAAAAACTATATGCAACGATAATCTCCAAAGTTATTCTAGAAACGCTATTTTTTAAACGAAATAATAGGAAACATTAAAAGCAAATTTTTTAAAAGAACTTCCTTAAAAGACGTTTTTAATATGCATCTTTTTAAATAAACCTGATAGAAATAACCTTTAACCAAAAGGATTTTAGAGATTTCTTCATGAAAAACTATATCCAACGATAATCTCCGAATTTATTCTAGAAACGCTATTTTTTAAACGAAAAAATAAGAGACATTAAAAGCAAATTTTTTAAAAGAACTTCCTTAAAATACGTTTTTAATATGCATCTTTTAAATTAAACCTCATACAAATAACCTTTAACTAAAAGGATTTTAGAGATTTCTTCATTAAAAACTATATGCAACGATAATCTCCGAAGTTATTCTAGAAACGCTATTTTTTAAACGAAATAATAGGAAACATTAAAAGCAAATTTTTTAAAAGAACTTCCTTAAAAGACGTTTTTTAATATGCATCTTTTTAAATAAACCTGATACAAATAACCTTTAACTAAACGCGTTTTAGAGATTTCTTCAGGAAAAACTTTATCCAATGATCATCTCCGAAGTTATTCTAGAAACGCTATTTTTTAAACGAAATAATATGAAACATTAAAAGCAAATTTTTTAAAAGAACTTCCTTAAAAGACGTTTTTAATATGCATCTTTTAAATTAAACCTCATACAAATAACCTTTAACTAAAAGGATTTTAGAGATTTCTTCATTAAAAACTATATGCAACGATAATCTCCGAAGTTATTCTAGAAACGCTATTTTTTAAACGAAATAATAGGAAACATTAAAAGCAAATTTTTTAAAAGAACTTCCTTAAAAGACGTTTTTAATATGCATCTTTTTAAATAAACCTGATACAAATAACCTTTAACTAAACGCGTTTTAGAGATTTCTTCAGGAAAAACTTTATCCAATGATCATCTCCGAAGTTATTCTAGAAACGCTATTTTTTAAACGAAATAATAGGAAACATTAAAAGCAAATTTTTTAAAAGAACTTCCTTAAAAGACGTTTTTAATATGCATCTTTTAAATTAAACCTCATACAAATAACCTTTAACTAAAAGGATTTTAGAGATTTCTTCAGGAAAAACTATATGCAACGATAATCTCCGAAGTTATTCTAGAATCGCTATTTTTTAAACGAAATAATATGAAACGTTAAAAACAAATTTTTTAAAAGAACTTCCTTAAAAGACGTTTTTAATATGCATCTTTAAAATTAAACCTCATACAAATAACCTTTAACTAAAAGGATTTTAGAGATTTCTTCATTAAAAACTATATGCAACGATAATCTCCAAAGTTATTCTAGAAACGCTATTTTTTAAACGAAATAATAGGAAACATTAAAAGCAAATTTTTTAAAAGAACTTCCTTAAAAGACGTTTTTAATATGCATCTTTTTAAATAAACCTGATACAAATAACCTTTAACCAAAAGGATTTTAGAGATTTCTTCATGAAAAACTATATCCAACGATAATCTCCGAATTTATTCTAGAAACGCTATTTTTTAAACGAAAAAATAAGAGACATTAAAAGCAAATTTTTTAAAAGAACTTCCTTAAAAGACGTTTTTAATATGCATCTTTAAAATTAAACCTCATACAAATAACCTTTAACTAAAAGGATTTTAGAGATTTCTTCATTAAAAACTATATGCAACGATAATCTCCGAAGTTATTCTAGAAACGCTATTTTTTAAACGAAATAATAGGAAACATTAAAAGCAAATTTTTTAAAAGAACTTCCTTAAAAGACGTTTTTAATATGCATCTTTTTAAATAAACCTGATACAAATAACCTTTAACTAAACGCGTTTTAGAGATTTCTTCAGGAAAAACTTTATCCAATGATCATCTCCGAAGTTATTCTAGAAACGCTATTTTTTAAACGAAATAATAGGAAACATTAAAAGCAAATTTTTTAAAAGAACTTCCTTAAAAGACGTTTTTAATATGCATCTTTTTAAATAAACCTGATTCAAATAACCTTTAACTAAACGCGTTTTAGAGATTTCTTCAGGAAAAACTTTATCCAATGATCATCTCCGAAGTTATTCTAGAAACGCTATTTTTTAAACGAAATAATAGGAAACATTAAAAGCAAATTTTTTAAAAGAACTTCCTTAAAAGACGTTTTTAATATGCATCTTTTAAATTAAACCTCATACAAATAACCTTTAACTAAACGCGTTTTAGAGATTTCTTCAGGAAAAACTTTATCCAATGATCATCTCCGAAGTTATTCTAGAAACGCTATTTTTTAAACGAAATAATAGGAAACATTAAAAGCAAATTTTTTAAAAGAACTTCCTTAAAAGACGTTTTTAATATGCATCTTTTAAATTAAACCTCATACAAATAACCTTTAACTAAAAGGATTTTAGAGATTTCTTCATTAAAAACTATATGCAAAGATAATCTCCGAAGTTATTCTAGAAACGCTATTTTTTAAACGAAATAATAGGAAACATTAAAAGCAAATTTTTTAAAAGAACTTCCTTAAAAGACGTTTTTAATATGCATCTTTTTAAATAAACCTGATTCAAATAACCTTTAACTAAACGCGTTTTAGAGATTTCTTCAGGAAAAACTTTATCCAATGATCATCTCCGAAGTTATTCTAGAAACGCTATTTTAAAAACGAAAAAATAAGAAACATTAAAAGCAAATTTTTTAAAAGAACTTCCTTAAAAGACGTTTTTAAAATGCATCTTTTTAAATGAACCTAATGGAATTTACCTTTAACTAAAAGGATTTTAGAGATTTCTTCATGAAAAACTATTTCCAACGATAATCTCCGAAGTTATTCTAGAAACGCTATTTTAAAAACGAAAAAATAAGAAACATTAAAAGCAAATTTTTTAAAAGAACTTCCTTAAAAGATGTTTTTAATATGCATCTTTTTAAATAAACCTCATGGAAATAACCTTTTACCAAACTTATTTTAGAGATTTCTTCATTAAAAACTATATGCAACGATAATCTCCGAAGTCATACTAGAAACGCTATTTTAAAAACGACAACTTAAGAAAAGATAAAGGCAGAACTATTTAAAAGAACTTCCTTAGAAGACGTAATTAAAATGCATCTTTTAAATTAAACCTTATACTAATAACCTTTAACTAAAAGGATTTTAGAGATTTCTTCATTAAAAACTATATGCAACGATAATCTCCGAAGTTATTCTAGAAACGCTATTTTTTAAACGAAATAATAGGAAACATTAAAAGCAAATTTTTTAAAAGAACTTCCTTAAAAGACGTTTTTAATATGCATCTTTTTAAATAAACCTGATACAAATAACCTTTAACTAAAAGGATTTTAGAGATTTCTTCATTAAAAACTATATGCAACGATAATCTCCGAAGTTATTCTAGAAACGCTATTTTTTAAACGAAATAATAAGAAACATTAAAAGCAAATTTTTTAAAAGAACTTCCTTAAAAGACGTTTTTAATATGCATCTCTTAAATTAAACCTCATACAAATAACCTTTAACTAAAAGAATTTTAGAGATTTCTTCATGAAAAACTATATGCAACGATAATCTCCGAAGTCATTCTAGAAACGCTATTTTTTAAACGAAATAATAGGAAACATTAAAAGCAAATTTTTTAAAAGAACTTCCTTAGAAGACGTAATTAAAATGCATCTTTTTAAATGAACCTAATGGAATTTACCTTTAACTAAACGCGTTTTAGAGATTTCTTCATTAAAAACTATATGCAACGATAATCTCCGAAGTCATACTAGAAACGCTATTTTAAAAACGAAAAAATAAGAAACATTAAAAGCAAATTTTTTAAAAGAACTTCCTTAAAAGACGTTTTTAATATGCATCTTTTTAAATAAACCTCATTGAAATAACCTTTTACCAAACTTATTTTAGAGATTTCTTCGGGAAAAACTATTTCCAACGAACATCTCCGAAGTTATTCTAGAAACGCTATTTTTTAAACGAAATAATATGAAACATTAAAAGCAAATTTTTTAAAAGAACTTCCTTAAAAGACGTTTTTAATATGCATCTTTTTAAATAAACCTGATACAAATAACCTTTAACTAAACGCGTTTTAGAGATTTCTTCAGGAAAAACTTTATCCAACGATTATCTCCGAAGGTTAACTAGAAAACGCTATTTTTTAAACGAAATAATATGAAACATTAAAAGCAAATTTTTTAAAAGAACTTCCTTAAAAGACGTTTTTAATATGCATCTTTTTAAATTAAACCTCGTACAAATAACCTTTAACTAAACGCGTTTTAGAGATTTCTTCAGGAAAAACTTTATCCAATGATCATCTCCGAAGTTATTCTAGAAACGCTATTTTTTAAACGAAATAATATGAAACATTAAAAGCAAATTTTTTAAAAGAACTTCCTTAAAAGACGTTTTTAATATGCATCTCTTAAATTAAACCTCATACAAATAACCTTTAACTAAAAGAATTTTAGAGATTTCTTCATGAAAAACTATATGCAACGATAATCTCCGAAGTCATTCTAGAAACGCTATTTTTTAAACGAAATAATAGGAAACATTAAAAGCAAATTTTTTAAAAGAACTTCCTTAGAAGACGTAATTAAAATGCATCTTTTTAAATAAACCTCATGGAATTAACCATTAACTAAAAGCGTTTTAGAGATTTCTTCAGGAAAAACTTTATCCAACGATAATCTCCGAAGGTTAAATAGAAAACGCTATTAAAAACACGACAACTTAAGGAAAGATAAAGGCAGAATTTTTTAAAAGAACTTCCTTAGAAGACGTAATTAAAATGCATCTTTTTAAATAAACCTCATGGAATTAACCATTAACTAAAAGCGTTTTAAAGATTTATTCAGGAAAAACTTTATCCAACGATAATCTCAGAAGTTATTCTTGAAAAGCTGTTTTAAAAACGAAAAAATAGCAAACATTAATAGCATATTTTTAAAAGAACTTCCTTAAAAGACGTTTTTAATATGCATCTTTTAAATTAAACCTCGTACAAATAACCTTTAACTAAACGCGTTTTAGAGATTTCTTCAGGAAAAACTTTATCCAATGATCATCTCCGAATTTATTCTAGAAACGCTATTTTTTAAACGAAATAATAGGAAACATTAAAAGCAAATTTTTTAAAAGAACTTCCTTTAAAGACGTTTTCAATATGCATCTTTTAAATTAAACCTCATACAAATAACCTTTAACTAAAAGGATTTTAGAGATTTCTTCATTAAAAACTATATGCAACGATAATCTCCGAAGTTATTCTAGAAACGCTATTTTTTAAACGAAATAATAGGAAACATTAAAAGCAAATTTTTTAAAAGAACTTCCTTAAAAGACGTTTTTAATATGCATCTTTTTAAATAAACCTGATTCAAATAACCTTTAACTAAACGCGTTTTAGAGATTTCTTCAGGAAAAACTTTATCCAATGATCATCTCCGAAATTATTCTAGGTACGCTATCATTTATATGAAATAAAAGGAAACATTAAAAGCAAATTTTTTAAAAGAACTTCCTTAAAAGACGTTTTTAAAATGCATCTTTTTAAATAAACCTCATGGAAATAACCTTTTACCAAACTTATTTTAGAGATTTCTTCGGGAAAAACTATATCCAACGAACATCTCCGAAGTTATTCTAGAAACGCTATTTTAAAAACGAAAAAATAAGAAACATTAAAAGCAAATTTTTTAAAAGAACTTCCTTAAAAGACGTTTTTAAAATGCATCTTTTTAAATTAAACCTCATACAAATAACCTTTAACTAAAAGGATTTTAGAGATTTCTTCATGAAAAACTATATGCAACGATAATCTCCGAAGTCATTCTAGAAGCGCTATTTTTTAAACGCAATAATAGGAAACATTAAAAGCAAATTTTTTAAAAGAACTTCCTTAGAAGACGTAATTAAAATGCATCTTTTTAAATAAACCTCATGGAATTAACCATTAACTAAAAGCGTTTTAGAGATTTCTTCAGGAAAAACTTTATCCAACGATAATCTCCGAAGGTTAAATAGAAAACGCTATTAAAAACACGACAACTTAAGGAAAGATAAAGGCAGAATTTTTTAAAAGAACTTCCTTAGAAGACGTAATTAAAATGCATCTTTTTAAATAAACCTCATGGAATTAACCATTAACTAAAAGCGTTTTAAAGATTTTTTCAGGAAAAACTTTATCCAACGATAATCTCAGAAGTTATTCTTGAAAAGCTATTTTTTAAACGAAATAATAAGAAACATTAAAAGCAAATTTTTTAAAAGAACTTCCTTAAAAGACGTTTTTAATATGCATCTTTTTAAATAAACCTCATTGAAATAACCTTTTACCAAACTTATTTTAGAGATTTCTTCGGGAAAAACTATATCCAACGAACATCTCCGAAGTTATTCTAGAAACGCTATTTTAAAAACGAAAAAATAAGAAAAATTAAAAGCAAATTTTTTAAAAGAACTTCCTTAAAAGACGTTTTTAAAATGCATCTTTTTAAATTAAACCTCATACAAATAACCTTTAACTAAAAGGATTTTAGAGATTTCTTCATGAAAAACTATATGCAACGATAATCTCCGAAGTTATTCTAGAAACGCTATTTTTTAAACGAAATAATATGAAACATTAAAAGCAAATTTTTTAAAAGAACTTCCTTAAAAGACGTTTTTAATATTCATCTTTTTAAATGAACCTCATGGAAATAACCTTTTACCAAACTTATTTTAGAGATTTCTTCGGGAAAAATTATATCCAACGAACATCTCCGAAGTTATTCTAGAAACGCTATTTTAAAAACGAAAAAATAAGAAACATTAAAAGCAAATTTTTTAAAAGAACTTCCTTAAAAGATGTTTTTAATATGCATCTTTTTAAATAAACCTCATGGAAATAACCTTTTACCAAACTTATTTTAGAGATTTCTTCGGGAAAAACTATATCCAACGAACATCTCCGAAGGTAAACTAGAAAACGCTATTTTAAAAACGACAACTTAAGAAAAGATAAAGGCAGAACTATTTAAAAGAACTTCCTTAGAAGACGTAATTAAAATGCATCTTTTAAATTAAACCTTATACTAATAACCTTTAACTAAAAGGATTTTAGAGATTTCTTCATGAAAAACTATATGCAACGATAATCTCCGAAGTCATTCTAGAAACGCTATTTTTTAAACGAAATAATAGGAAACATTAAAAGCAAATTTTTTAAAAGAACTTCCTTAAAAGACGTTTTTAATATTCATCTTTTTAAATGAACCTAATGGAATTTACCTTTAACTAAACGCGTTTTAGAGATTTCTTCAGGAAAAACTTTATCCAATGATCATCTCCGAAGTAATTCTAGAAACTCTATTTTAAAAACGAAAAAATAAGAAACATTAAAAGCAAATTTTTTAAAAGAACTTCCTTAAAAGACGTTTTTAATATGCATCTTTTTAAATAAACCTGATACAAATAACCTTTAACTAAACGCGTTTTAGAGATTTCTTCAGGAAAAACTTTATCCAACGATCATCTCCGAAGTTATTCTAGAAACGCTATTTTTTAAACGAAATAATATGAAACATTAAAAGCAAATTTTTTAAAAGAACTTCTTTAAAAGACGTTTTTAATATGCATCTTTTTAAATTAAACCTCGTACAAATAACCTTTAACTAAACGCGTTTTAGAGATTTCTTCAGGAAAAACTTTATCCAACGATCATCTCCGAAGTTATTCAAGAAACGCTATTTTTTAAACGAAATAATATGAAACATTAAAAGCAAATTTTTTAAAAGAACTTCCTTAAAAGACGTTTTTAATATGCATCTTTTTAAATAAACCTGATACAAATAACCTTTAACTAAAAGGATTTTAGAGATTTCTTCATTAAAAACTATATGCAACGATAATCTCCGAAGTCATTCTAGAAACGCTATTTTAAAAACGAAAAAATAAGAAACATTAAAAGCAAATTTTTTAAAAGAACTTCATTAAAAGACGTTTTTAATATGCATCTTTTTAAATAAACCTCATTGAAATAACCTTTTACCAAACTTATTTTAGAGATTTCTTCAGGAAAAACTTTATCCAACGATCATCTCCGAAGTTATTCTAGAAACGCTATTTTTTAAACGAAATAATATGAAACATTAAAAGCAAATTTTTTTAAAAGAACTTCCTTAAAAGACGTTTTTAATATTCATCTTTTTAAATGAACCTAATGGAATTTACCTTTAACTAAACGCGTTTTAGAGATTTCTTCAGGAAAAACTTTATCCAATGATCATCTCCGAAGTAATTCTAGAAACTCTATTTTAAAAACGAAAAAATAAGAAACATTAAAAGCAAATTTTTTAAAAGAACTTCCTTAAAAGACGTTTTTAATATGCATCTTTTTAAATAAACCTGATACAAATAACCTTTAACTAAACGCGTTTTAGAGATTTCTTCAGGAAAAACTTTATCCAACGATCATCTCCGAAGTTATTCTAGAAACGCTATTTTTTAAACGAAATAATATGAAACATTAAAAGCAAATTTTTTAAAAGAACTTCCTTAAAAGACGTTTTTAATATGCATCTTTTTAAATTAAACCTCGTACAAATAACCTTTAACTAAACGCGTTTTAGAGATTTCTTCAGGAAAAACTTTATCCAACGATCATCTCCGAAGTTATTCAAGAAACGCTATTTTTTAAACGAAATAATATGAAACATTAAAAGCAAATTTTTTAAAAGAACTTCCTTAAAAGACGTTTTTAATATGCATCTCTTAAATTAAACCTCATACAAATAACCTTTAACTAAAAGGATTTTAGAGATTTCTTCATTAAAAACTATATGCAACGATAATCTCCGAAGTCATTCTAGAAACGCTATTTTTTAAACGAAATAATAGGAAACATTAAAAGCAAATTTTTTAAAAGAACTTCCTTAAAAGACGTTTTTAATATTCATCTTTTTAAATGAACCTAAGTGAATTTACCTTTAACTAAACGCGTTTTAGAGATTTCTTCAGGAAAAACTTTATCCAATGGTCATCTCCGAAGTAATTCTAGAAACTCTATTTTAAAAACGAAAAAATAAGAAACATTAAAAGCAAATTTTTTAAAAGAACTTCCTTAAAAGACGTTTTTAATATGCATCTTTTTAAATAAACCTCATGGAAATAACCTTTTACCAAACTTATTTTAGAGATTTCTTCGGGAAAAACTATATCCAACGAACATCTCCGAAGTTATTCTAGAAACGCTATTTTAAAAACGAAAAAAAAAGAAACATTAAAAGCAAATTTTTTAAAAGAACTTCCTTAAAAGACGTTTTTAAAATGCTTCTTTTTAAATAAACCTCATGGAAATAACCTTTTACCAAACTTATTTTAGAGATTTCTTCTGGAAAAACTTTATCCAACGATCATCTCCGAAGTTATTCAAGAAACGCTATTTTTTAAACGAAATAATATGAAACATTAAAAGCAAATTTTTTAAAAGAACTTCCTTAAAAGACGTTTTTAATATGCATCTCTTAAATTAAACCTCATAGAAATAACTCTTAACTAAAAGGATTATAGAGATTTCTTCATTAAAAACTATATGCAACGATAATCTCCGATGTCATTCTAGAAACGCTATTTTTTAAACGAAATAATAGGAAACATTAAAAGCAAATTTTTTAAAAGAACTTCCTTAAAAGACGTTTTTAATATGCATCTTTTTAAATAAACCTGATACAAATAACCTTTAACTAAACGCGTTTTAGAGATTTCTTCAGGAAAAACTTTATCCAACGATCATCTCCGAAGTTATTCTAGAAACGCTATTATTTATATGAAATAATAGGAAACATTAAAAGCAAATTTTTTAAAAGAACTTCCTTAAAAGACGTTTTTAATATTCATCTTTTTAAATGAACCTAAGTGAATTTACCTTTAACTAAACGCGTTTTAGAGATTTCTTCAGGAAAAACTTTATCCAATGGTCATCTCCGAAGTAATTCTAGAAACTCTATTTTAAAAACGAAAAAATAAGAAACATTAAAAGCAAATTTTTTAAAAGAACTTCCTTAAAAGACGTTTTTAATATGCATCTTTTTAAATAAACCTCATGGAAATAACCTTTTACCAAACTTATTTTAGAGATTTCTTCGGGAAAAACTATATCCAACGAACATCTCCGAAGTTATTCTAGAAACGCTATTTTAAAAACGAAAAAAAAAGAAACATTAAAAGCAAATTTTTTAAAAGAACTTCCTTAAAAGACGTTTTTAAAATGCATCTTTTTAAATAAACCTCATGGAATTAACCTTTTACCAAACTTATTTTAGAGATTTCTTCGGGAAATACTATATCCAACGAACATCTCCGAAGGTAAACTAGAAAACGCTATTTTAAAAACGACAACTTAAGAAAAGATAAAGGCAGAACTATTTAAAAGAACTTCCTTAGAAGACGTAATTAAAATGCATCTTTTAAATTAAACCTCATACAAATAACCTTTAACTAAAAGTATTTTAGAGATTTCTTCATTAAAAACTATATGCAACGATAATTTCCGAAGTTATTCTAGAAACGCAATTTTTTAAACGAAATAATAGGAAACATTAAACGCAAATGTTTTAAAAGAACTCATTAGAAGACGTAATTAAAATGCATTTTTTTAAATAAACCTCATGCAAATAACCTTTAACTAAAAGGATTTTAGAGATTTCTTCATGAGAAACTATATCCAACGATAATCTCCGAAGTTATTCTAGAAACGCTATTTTAAAAACGAAATAATAGGAAACATTAAAAGCAAATTTTTTAAAAGAACTTTTTAGAAGACGTAATTAAAATGCATTTTTTTAAATAAACCTCATGCAAATAACCTTTAACTAAAAGGATTTTAGAGATTTCTTCATGAGAAACTATATCCAACGATAATCTCCGAAGTTATTCTAGAAACGCTATTTTAAAAACGAAAAAATAGCAAACATTAAAAGCAAATTTTTTAAAAGAACTTCCTTAAAAGACGTTTTTAATATGCATCTTTTTAAATAAACCTCATGGAAATAACCTTTTACCAAACTTATTTAAAAGATTTCTTCGGGAAAAACTATATCCAACGAACATCTCCGAAGGTAAACTAGAAAACGCTATTTTAAAAACGACAACTTAAGAAAAGATAAAGGCAGAACTATTTAAAAGAACTTCCTTAGAAGACGTAAATAAATTGCATCTTTTTAATTAAACCTCATACAAATAACCTTTAACTAAAAGGATTTTAGAGATTTCTTTATTAAAAACTATATGCAACGATAATCTCCGAAGTTATTCAAGAAACGCTATTTTAAAAACGAAAAAATAAGAAACATTAAAAGCAAATTTTTTAAAAGAACTTCCTTAAAAGACGTTTTTAATATGCATCTTTTTAAATAAACCTCATGGAAATAACCTTTAACTAAAAGGATTTTAGAGATTTCTTCATGAGAAACTATATCCAATGATCATCTCCGAAGTTATTCTAGAAACGCTATTATAAAAACGAAAAAATAAGAAACATTAAAAGCAAATTTTTTAAAATAACTTCCTTAAAATACGTTTTTAATATGCATCTTTTAAATTTAACCTCATACAAATAACCTTTAACTAAACGTATTTTAGAGATTTATTCATGAAAAACTTTATCCAATGATCATCTCGGAAGTTATTCTAGAAACGCTATTTTAAAAACGAAAAAATAAGAAACATTAAAAGCAAATTTTTTAAAAGAACTTCCTTAAAAGACGTTTTTAATATGCATCTTTTTAAATAAACCTCATGGAAATAACCTTTAACTAAAAGGATTTTAGAGATTTCTTCATGAGAAACTATATCCAATGATCATCTCCGAAGTTATTCTAGAAACGCTATTATAAAAACGAAAAAATAAGAAACATTAAAAGCAAATTTTTTAAAATAACTTCCTTAAAATACGTTTTTAATATGCATCTTTTAAATTTAACCTCATACAAATAACCTTTAACTAAACGTATTTTAGAGATTTATTCATGAAAAACTTTATCCAATGATCATCTCGGAAGTTATTCTAGAAACGCTTTTTTAAAAACGAAAAAATAAGAAACATTAAAAGAAAATTTTTTAAAAGAACTTCCTTAAAAGACGTTTTTAATATGCATCCTTTTAAATAAACCTGATACAAATAACCTTTAACTAAACAAGTTTTTGAGATTTCTTCGGGAAAAACTATATCCAACGATAATCTCCGAAGGTAAACTAGAAAACGCTATTATAAAAACGACAACTTAAGGAAAGATAAAGGCAGAATTTTTTAAAATAACTTCCTTAAAAGACGTTTTTAATATGCATCTTTTTAAATAAACCTCATGGAATTAACCATTAACTAAACGCGTTTTAGAGATTTCTACAGGAAAAATTTTATCCAACGATAATCTCCTAAGGTAAACTAGAAAACGCTTTTATAAAAACGACAACTTAAGGAAAGATAAAGGCAGAATTTTTTAAAAGAACTTCCTTTAAAGACGTTTTTAATATGCATCTTTTTAAATAAACCTAATGGAATTTACCTTTAACTAAACGCGTTTTAGAGATTTCTTCAGGAAAAACTTTATCCAATGATCATCTCGGAAGTTATTCTAGAAACGCTATTATAAAAACGAAAAAATAAGAAACATTAAGAGCAAATTTTTTAAAATAACTTCCTTAAAATACGTTTTTAATATGCATCTTTTAAATTTAACCTCATACAAATAACCTTTAACTAAACGTATTTTAGAGATTTATTCATGAAAAACTTTATCCAACTATAATCTCCGAAGTTATTCTTGAAACGCTATTTTTTAAAACGAAAAAATAGGAAACATTAAAAGCAAATTTTTTAAAAGAACTTCCTTAGAAGACGTAATTAAAATGCATTTTTTTAAATAAACCTCATGCAAATAACCTTTAACTAAAAGGATTTTAGAGATTTATTCATGAAAAACTTTATCCAACGATCATCTCCGAAGTTATTCTAGAAGGCTATTTTAAAAACGAAAAAATAAGAAACATTAAAAGAAAATTTTTTAAAAGAACTTCCTTAAAATACGTTTTTAATATGCGTCTTTTAAATTAAACCTCATACAAATAACCTTTAACTAAAAGGATTTTAGAGATTTTTTCATGAAAAACTATATTTAACGATAATCTCCGAAGTTATTCTAGAAACGCTATTTTAAAAACGTAAAAATAAGTAACATTAAAAGCAAATTTTTTAAAATAACTTCCTTAAAAGACGTTTTTAATATGCATCCTTTTAAATAAACCTGATACAAATAACCTTTAACAAAACAAGTTTTAGAGATTTCTTCAGGAAAAACTTTATCCAACGATAATCTCCCAAGGTAAACTAGAAAACGCTATCATAAAAACGACAACTTAAGGAAAGATAAAGGCAGAATTTTTTAAAAGAACTTCCTTAGAAGACATAATTAAAATGCATCTTTTTAAATAAACCTCATGGAATTAACCATTAACTAAACGCGTTTTAGAGATTTCCACAGGAAAAACTTTATCCAACGATAATCTCCTAAGGTAAACTAGAAAACGCTATTATAAAAACGACAACTTAAGGAAAGATAAAAAAAGAATTTTTTAAAAGAACTTTCTTAAAAGTCGTTTTTAATATGCATCTTTTTAAATTAAACCTCATACAAATAACCTTTAACTAAAAGGATTTTAGAGATTTCTTCATTAAAAACTATATCCAACGATAATCTCCGAAGTTATTCTAGAAACTCTATTTTAAAAACGAAAAAATAAGAAACATTAAAAGCAAATTTTTTAAAATAACTTCCTTAAAAGACGTTTTTAATTTGCATCTTTTTAAATAAACCTGATGGAATAAACCTTATACCAAACGCATTTTTTAGATCTCTTCAGGAAAAACTTTATCCAACGATCATCTCCGAAATTATTCAAAAACGCTTTTTCAAAAAAGACAACTTAAGAAAAGATATAAGCAGAATTTTTTAAAAGAACTTTCTTAAAAGGCGTTTTTAATATGCATCTTTTTAAATAAACCTCATGGAATTAACCTTTAACAAAACGCGTTTTAGAGATTTCTTCAGGAAAAACTTAATCCAACGATAATCTCCGAAGTTATTCAAAAACGCTATTTTAAAAACGACAACTTAAGAAAAGATATAGGAAGGAATTTTTAAAAAGAACTTCCTTAAAATACGTTTTTAATATGCATCTATTAAATTAAACCTCATACAAATAACCTTTAACTAAAAGGATTTTAGAGATTTCTTCATTAAAAACTATATGCAACGATAATCTCCGAAGTTATTCTAGAAACGCGATTTTTTAAACGAAATAATAGGAAACATTAAAAGCAAATTTTTTAAAAGAACTTCCTTAAAAGACGTTTTTAATTTGCATCTTTTTAAATAAACCTAATGGAATTTACCTTTAACTAAACGCGTTTTAGAGATTTCTTCAGGAAAAACTTTATCCAAAAATCATCTCCGTAATTATTCTAGAAACTCTATTTTAAAAACGAAAAAATAAGAAACATTAAAAGAAAATTTTTTAAAAGAACTTCCTTTAAAGACGTTTTTAATATGCATCTTTTTAAATAAACCTCATTGAATTTACCTTTAACTAAACGCGTTTTAGAGATCTCTTCAGGAAAAACTTTACCCAACGATCATCTTGGAAGTTATTCAAAAACGCTATTTTAAAAACGACAACTTAAGAAAAGATATAAGGAGAAATTTTTTAAAAGAACTTCCTTAAAATACGTTTTTAATATGCATCTTTTAAATAAACCTGATGGAATTAACCTTATACCAAACGCATTTTATAGATCTCTTCAGGAAAAACTTAATCCAACGATAATCTCCGAAGTTATTCAAAAACGCTATTTTAAAAACGACAACTTAAGAAAAGATATAAGGAGAAATTTTTTAAAAGAACTTCCTTAAAATACGTTTTTAATATGCATCTTTTAAATTAAACCTCATACAAATAACCTTTAACTAAAAAGATTTTAGAGATTTCTTCATGAAAAACTATATCCAACGATAATCTCCGAAGTTATTCTAGAAACGCAATTTTTTAAACGAAAAAATAGGAAACATTAAAAGCAAATTTTTTAAAAGAACTTCCTTAAAAGACGTTTTTAATATGCATCTTTTTAAATAAACCTAATGGAATTTACCTTTAACTAAAAGGATTTTAGAGATTTCTTCATGAAAAACTTTATCCAATGATCATCTCCGAAGTTATTCAAAAACGCTATTTTAAAAACGACAACTTAAGAAAAGATATAAGCAGAAATTTTTTAAAAGAACTTCCTTAAAATACGTTTTTAATATGCATCTTTTAAATAAACCTGATGGAATTAACCTTATACCAAACGCATTTTATAGATCTCTTCAGGAAAAACTTAATCCAACGATAATCTCCGAAGTTATTCAAAAACGCTATTTTAAAAACGACAACTTAAGAAAAGATATAAGGAGAAATTTTTTAAAAGAACTTCCTTAAAATACGTTTTTAATATGCATCTTTGAAATTAAACCTCATACAAATAACCTTTAACTAAAAGGATTTTAGAGATTTCTTCATGAAAAACTTTATCCAACGATAATCTCCGAAGTTATTCTAGAAACGCTTTTTTTTAAACGATATAATAGGAAACATCAAAAGCAAATTTTTTAAAAGAACTTCCTTAAAAGACGTTTTTAATATGCATCTTTTTAAATAAACCTGATTGAATTAACCTTATACCAGACGCATTTTATAGATCTCTTCAGGAAAAACTTTATCCAACGATCATCTCCGAAGTTATTCTAGAAGGCTATTTTAAAAGCGAAAAAATAGGAAACATTAAAAGCAAATTTTTTAAAAGAACTTCCTTAAAAGACGTTTTTAATATGCATCTTTTTAAATAAACCTAATGGAATTTACCTTTAACTAAACGCGTTTTAGAGATCTCTTCAGGAAAAACTTTATCCAACGATCATCTTCGAAGTTATTCAAAAACGCTATTTTAAAAACGACAACTTAAGAAAAGATATAAGCAAAATTTTTTTTAAAAGAACTTCCTTAAAATACGTTTTTAATATGCATCTTTGAAATTAAACCTCATACAAATAACCTTTAACTAAAAGGATTTTAGAGATTTCTTCATGAAAAACTTTATCCAACGATAATCTCCGAAGTTATTCTAGAAACGCTTTTTTTTAAACGATAAAATAGGAAACATCAAAAGCAAATTTTTTAAAAGAACTTCCTTAAAAGACGTTTTTAATATGCATCTTTTTAAATAAACCAAATGGAATTTACCTTTAACTAAACGCGTTTTAGAGATCTCTTCAGGAAAAACTTTATCCAACGATCATCTCCGAAGTTATTCTAGAAGGCTATTTTAAAAACGAAAAAATAGGAAACATTAAAAGCAAATTTTTTAAAAGAACTTCCTTAAAAGACGTTTTTAATATGCATCTTTTTAAATAAACCTAATGGAATTTACCTTTAACTAAACGCGTTTTAGAGATTTCTTCAGGAAAAACTTTATCCAAAGTTCATCTCCGTAATTATTCTAGAAACTCTATTTTAAAAACGAAAAAATAAGAAACATTAAAAGAAAATTTTTTAAAAGAACTTCCTTTAAAGACGTTTTTAATATGCATCTTTTTAAATAAACCTCATTGAATTTACCTTTAACTAAACGCGTTTTAGAGATCTCTTCAGGAAAAACTTTACCCAACGATCATCTTGGAAGTTATTCAAAAACGCTATTTTAAAAACGACAACTTAAGAAAAGATATAAGGAGAAATTTTTAAAAAGAACTTCCTTTAAATACGTTTTTAATATGCATCTTTTTAAATAAACCTGATGGAATTAACCTTATACCAAACGCATTTTATAGATCTCTTCAGGAAAAACTTAATCCAACGATAATCTCCGAAGTTATTCAAAAACGCTATTTTAAAAACGACAACTTAAGAAAAGATATAAGCAGAATTTTTTTAAAAGAACTTCCTTAAAATACGTTTTTAATATGCATCTTTTAAATTAAACCTCATACAAATAACCTTTAACTAAAAGGATTTTAGAGATTTCTTCATGAAAAACTTTATCCAACGATAATCTCCGAAGTTATTCTAGAAACGCTATTTTTTAAACGATAAAATAGGAAACATCAAAAGCAAATTTTTTAAAAGAACTTCCTTAAAAGACGTTTCTAATATGCATCTTTTTAAATAAACCTGATGGAATTAACCTTATACCAAACGCATTTTATAGATCTCTTCAGGAAAAACTTTATCCAACGATCATCTCCGAAGTTATTCTAGAAGGCTATTTTAAAAACGAAAAAATAGGAAACATTAAAAGCAAATTTTTTAAAAGAACTTCCTTAAAAGACGTTTTTAATTTGCATCTTTTTAAATAAACCTGATGGAATTAACCTTATACCAAACGCATTTTATAGATCTCTTCAGGAAAAACTTTATCCAACGATCATCTCCGAAGTTATTCTAGAAGGCTATTTTAAAAACGAAAAAATAGGAAACATTAAAAGCAAATTTTTTAAAAGAACTTCCTTAAAAGACGTTTTTAATATGCATCTTTTTAAATAAACCTAATGGAATTTACCTTTAACTAAACGCGTTTTAGAGATCTCTTCAGGAAAAACTTTATCCAACGATCATCTTCGAAGTTATTCAAAAACGCTATTTTAAAAACGACAACTTAAGAAAAGATATAAGCAGAATTTTTTTAAAAGAACTTCCTTAAAATACGTTTTTAATATGCATCTTTTAAATTAAACCTCATACAAATAACCTTTAACTAAAAGGATTTTAGAGATTTCTTCATGAAAAACTTTATCCAACGATAATCTCCGAAGTTATTCTAGAAACGCTATTTTTTAAACGATAAAATAGGAAACATCAAAAGCAAATTTTTTAAAAGAACTTCCTTAAAAGACGTTTCTAATATGCATCTTTTTAAATAAACCTGATGGAATTAACCTTATACCAAACGCATTTTATAGATCTCTTCAGGAAAAACTTTATCCAACGATCATCTCCGAAGTTATTCTAGAAGGCTATTTTAAAAACGAAAAAATAGGAAACATTAAAAGCAAATTTTTTAAAAGAACTTCCTTAAAAGACGTTTTTAATTTGCATCTTTTTAAATAAACCTGATGGAATTAACCTTATACCAAACGCATTTTATAGATCTCTTCAGGAAAAACTTTATCCAACGATCATTTCCGAAGTTATTCTAGAAGGCTATTTTAAAAACGAAAAAATAGGAAACATTAAAAGCAAATTTTTTAAAAGAACTTCCTTAAAAGACGTTTTTAATATGCATCTTTTTAAATAAACCAAATGGAATTTACCTTTAACTAAACGCGTTTTAGAGATCTCTTCAGGAAAAACTTTATCCAACGATCATCTTCGAAGTTATTCAAAAACGCTATTTTAAAAACGACAACTTAAGAAAAGATATAAGCAGAATTTTTTTAAAAGAACTTCCTTAAAATACGTTTTTAATATGCATCTTTGAAATTAAACCTCATACAAATAACCTTTAACTAAAAGGATTTTAGAGATTTCTTCATGAAAAACTATATCCAACGATAATCTCCGAAGTTATGCTAGAAACGCTATTTTTTAAACGAAATAATAGGAAACATTAAAAGCAAATTTTTTAAAAGAACTTCCTTAAAAGACATTTTTAATATGCATCTTTTTAAATAAACCTAATGGAATTTACCTTTAACTAAACGCGTTTTAGAGAACTCTGCACGAAAAACTTTATCCAACGATAATCTCCGAAGTTATGCTAGAAACGCTATTTTTTAAACGAAATAATAGGAAACATTAAAAGCAAATTTTTTAAAAGAACTTCCTTAAAATACGTTTTTAATATGCATCTTTTTAAATAAACCTGATGGAATTAACCTTATACCAAACGCATTTTATAGATCTCTTCAGGAAAAACTTAATCCAACGATAATCTCCGAAGTTATTCAAAAACGCTATTTTAAAAACGACAACTTAAGAAAAGATATAAGGAGAAATTTTTTAAAAGAACTTCCTTAAAATACGTTTTTAATATGCATCTTTTAAATTAAACCTCATACAAATAACCTTTAACTAAAAGGATTATAGAGATTTCTTCATGAAAAACTATATCCAACGATAATCTCCGAAGTTATGCTAGAAACGCTATTTTTTAAACGAAATAATAGGAAACATTAAAAGCAAATTTTTTAAAAGAACTTCCTTAAAATACGTTTTTAATATGCATCTTTTTAAATAAACCTGATGGAATTAACCTTATACCAAACGCATTTTATAGATCTCTTCAGGAAAAACTTAATCCAACGATAATCTCCGAAGTTATTCAAAAACGCTATTTTAAAAACGACAACTTAAGAAAAGATATAAGGAGAAATTTTTTAAAAGAACTTCCTTAAAATACGTTTTTAATATGCATCTTTTAAATTAAACCTCATACAAATAACCTTTAACTAAAAGGATTTTAGAGATTTCTTCATGAAAAACTTTATCCAACGATAATCTCCGAAGTTATTCTAGAAACGCTATTTTTTAAACGATAAAATAGGAAACATCAAAAGCAAATTTTTTAAAAGAACTTCCTTAAAAGACGTTTCTAATATGCATCTTTTTAAATAAACCTAATGGAATTTACCTTTAACTAAACGCGTTTTAGAGATCTCTTCAGGAAAAACTTTATCCAACGATCATCTTCGAAGTTATGCTAGAAACGCTATTTTTTAAACGAAATAATAGGAAACATTAAAAGCAAATTTTTTAAAAGAACTTCCTTAAAAGACATTTTTAATATGCATCTTTTTAAATAAACCTAATGGAATTTACCTTTAACTAAACGCGTTTTAGAGAACTCTTCACGAAAAACTTTATCCAACGATAATCTCCGAAGTTATGCTAGAAACGCTATTTTTTAAACGAAATAATAGGAAACATTAAAAGCAAATTTTTTAAAAGAACTTCCTTAAAATACGTTTTTAATATGCATCTTTTTAAATAAACCTGATGGAATTAACCTTATACCAAACGCATTTTATAGATCTCTTCAGGAAAAACTTAATCCAACGATAATCTCCGAAGTTATGCTAGAAACGCTATTTTTTAAACGAAATAATAGGAAACATTAAAAGCAATTTTTTTAAAAGAACTTCCTTAAAATACGTTTTTAATATGCATCTTTGAAATTAAACCTCATACAAATAACCTTTAACTAAAAGGATTTTAGAGATTTCTTCATGAAAAACTATATCCAACGATAATCTCCGAAGTTATGCTAGAAACGCTATTTTTTAAACGAAATAATAGGAAACATTAAAAGCAAATTTTTTAAAAGAACTTCCTTAAAAGACATTTTTAATATGCATCTTTTTAAATAAACCTAATGGAATTTACCTTTAACTAAACGCGTTTTAGAGAACTCTTCACGAAAAACTTTATCCAACGATAATCTCCGAAGTTATGCTAGAAACGCTATTTTTTAAACGAAATAATAGGAAACATTAAAAGCAAATTTTTTAAAAGAACTTCCTTAAAATACGTTTTTAATATGCATCTTTTTAAATAAACCTGATGGAATTAACCTTATACCAAACGCATTTTATAGATCTCTTCAGGAAAAACTTTATCCAACGATCATCTTCGAAGTTATTCAAAAACGCTATTTTAAAAACGACAACTTAAGAAAAGATATAAGGAGAAATTTTTTAAAAGAACTTCCTTAAAATACGTTTTTAATATGCATCTTTTAAATTAAACCTCATACAAATAACCTTTAACTAAAAGGATTATAGAGATTTCTTCATGAAAAACTATATCCAACGATAATCTCCGAAGTTATGCTAGAAACGCTATTTTTTAAACGAAATAATAGGAAACATTAAAAGCAAATTTTTTAAAAGAACTTCCTTAAAATACGTTTTTAATATGCATCTTTTTAAATAAACCTGATGGAATTAACCTTATACCAAACGCATTTTATAGATCTCTTCAGGAAAAACTTAATCCAACGATAATCTCCGAAGTTATTCAAAAACGCTATTTTAAAAACGACAACTTAAGAAAAGATATAAGGAGAAATTTTTTAAAAGAACTTCCTTAAAATACGTTTTTAATATGCATCTTTTAAATTAAACCTCATACAAATAACCTTTAACTAAAAAGATTTTAGAGATTTCTTCATGAAAAACTATATCCAACGATAATCTCCGAAGTTATTCTAGAAACGCAATTTTTTAAACGAAATAATAGGAAACATTAAAAGCAAATTTTTTAAAAGAACTTCCTTAAAAGACATTTTTAATATGCATCTTTTTAAATAAACCTAATGGAATTTACCTTTAACTAAACGCGTTTTAGAGATCTCTTCAGGAAAAACTTTATCCAACGATCATCTTCGAAGTTATTCAAAAACGCTATTTTAAAAACGACAACTTAAGAAAAGATATAAGCAGAATTTTTTTAAAAGAACTTCCTTAAAATACGTTTTTAATATGCATCTTTTAAATTAAACCTCATACAAATAACCTTTAACTAAAAAGATTTTAGAGATTTCTTCATGAAAAACTATATCCAACGATAATCTCCGAAGTTATTCTAGAAACGCTATTTTTTAAACGAAATAATAGGAAACATTAAAAGCAAATTTTTTAAAAGAACTTCCTTAAAATACGTTTTTAATATGCATCTTTTTAAATAAACCTAATGGAATTTACCTTTAACTAAACGCGTTTTAGAGATCTCTTCAGGAAAAACTTTATCCAATGATCATCTCCGAAGTTATTCAAAAACGCTATTTTAAAAACGACAACTTAAGAAAAGATATAAGCAGAATTTTTTTAAAAGAACTTCCTTAAAATACGTTTTTAATATGCATCTTTGAAATTAAACCTCATACAAATAACCTTTAACTAAAAGGATTTTAGAGATTTCTTCATGAAAAACTTTATCCAACGATAATCTCCGAAGTTATTCTAGAAACGCTATTTTTTAAACGATAAAATAGGAAACATCAAAAGCAAATTTTTTAAAAGAACTTCCTTAAAATACGTTTTTAATATGCATCTTTTAAATTAAACCTCATACAAATAACCTTTAACTAAAAGGATTATAGAGATTTCTTCATGAAAAACTATATCCAACGATAATCTCCGAAGTTATGCTAGAAACGCTATTTTTTAAACGAAATAATAGGAAACATTAAAAGCAAATTTTTTAAAAGAACTTCCTTAAAATACGTTTTTAATATGCATCTTTTTAAATAAACCTGATGGAATTAACCTTATACCAAACGCATTTTATAGATCTCTTCAGGAAAAACTTAATCCAACGATAATCTCCGAAGTTATTCAAAAACGCTATTTTAAAAACGACAACTTAAGAAAAGATATAAGGAGAAATTTTTTAAAAGAACTTCCTTAAAATACGTTTTTAATATGCATCTTTGAAATTAAACCTCATACAAATAACCTTTGACTAAACGCGTTTTAGAGATCTCTTCAGGAAAAACTTTATCCAATGATCATCTCCGAAGTTATTCAAAAACGCTATTTTAAAAACGACAACTTAAGAAAAGATATAAGCAGAATTTTTTTAAAAGAACTTCCTTAAAATACGTTTTTAATATGCATCTTTGAAATTAAACCTCATACAAATAACCTTTAACTAAAAAGATTTTAGAGATTTCTTCATGAAAAACTTTATTCAACGATAATCTCCGAAGTTATTCTAGAAACGCTATTTTTTAAACGATAAAATAGGAAACATCAAAAGCAAATTTTTTAAAAGAACTTCCTTAAAATACGTTTTTAATATGCATCTTTGAAATTAAACCTCATACAAATAACCTTTAACTAAAAGGATTTTAGAGATTTCTTCATGAAAAACTTTATCCAACGATAATCTCCGAAGTTATTCTAGAAACGCTTTTTTTTAAACGATAAAATCAGAAAACATCAAAGCAAATTTTTTTAAAAGAACTTCCTTAAAATACGTTTTTAATATGCATCTTTTAAATTAAACCTCATACAAATAACCTTTAACTAAAAGGATTATAGAGATTTCTTCATGAAAAACTATATCCAACGATAATCTCCGAAGTTATGCTAGAAACGCTATTTTTTAAACGAAATAATAGGAAACATTAAAAGCAAATTTTTTAAAAGAACTTCCTTAAAATACGTTTTTAATATGCATCTTTTTAAATAAACCTAATGGAATTTACCTTTAACTAAACGCGTTTTAGAGATCTCTTCAGGAAAAACTTTATCCAACGATCATCTTCGAAGTTATTCAAAAACGCTATTTTAAAAACGACAACTTAAGAAAAGATATAAGCAGAATTTTTTTAAAAGAACTTCCTTAAAATACGTTTTTAATATGCATCTTTGAAATTAAACCTCATACAAATAACCTTTAACTAAAAGGATTTTAGAGATTTCTTCATGAAAAACTTTATCCAACGATAATCTCCGAAGTTATTCTAGAAACGCTATTTTTTAAACGATAATAAGAAAACATCAAAAGCAAATTTTTTAAAAGAACTTCCTTAAAATACGTTTTTAATATGCATCTTTTAAATTAAACCTCATAAAAATAACCTTTAACTAAAAGGATTATAGAGATTTCTTCATGAAAAACTATATCCAACGATAATCTCCGAAGTTATGCTAGAAACGCTATTTTTTAAACGAAATAATAGGAAACATTAAAAGCAAATTTTTTAAAAGAACTTCCTTAAAATACGTTTTTAATATGCATCTTTTTAAATAAACCTAATGGAATTTACCTTTAACTAAACGCGTTTTAGAGATCTCTTCAGGAAAAACTTTATCCAACGATCATCTTCGAAGTTATTCAAAAACGCTATTTTAAAAACGACAACTTAAGAAAAGATATAAGCAGAATTTTTTTAAAAGAACTTCCTTAAAATACGTTTTTAATATGCATCTTTGAAATTAAACCTCATACAAATAACCTTTAACTAAAAGGATTTTAGAGATTTCTTCATGAAAAACTTTATCCAACGATAATCTCCGAAGTTATTCTAGAAACGCTATTTTTTAAACGATAAAATAGGAAACATCAAAAGCAAATTTTTTAAAAGAACTTCCTTAAAATACGTTTTTAATATGCATCTTTTAAATTAAACCTCATACAAATAACAATTAACTAAAAGGATTATAGAGATTTCTTCATGAAAAACTATATCCAACGATAATCTCCGAAGTTATGCTAGAAACGCTATTTTTTAAACGAAATAATAGGAAACATTAAAAGCAAATTTTTTAAAAGAACTTCCTTAAAAGACGTTTTTAATATGCATCTTTTTAAATAAACCTGATGGAATTAACCTTATACCAAACGCATTTTATAGATCTCTTCAGGAAAAACTTAATCCAACGATAATCTCCGAAGTTATTCAAAAACGCTATTTTAAAAACGACAACTTAAGAAAAGATATAAGGAGAAATTTTTTAAAAGAACTTCCTTAAAATACGTTTTTAATATGCATCTTTTAAATTAAACCTCATACAAATAACCTTTAACTAAACGCGTTTTAGAGATCTCTTCAGGAAAAACTTTATCCAATGATCATCTCCGAAGTTATTCAAAAACACTATTTTAAAAACGACAACTTAAGAAAAGATAAAAGAAGAAATTTTTTAAAAGAACTTCCTTAAAATACGTTTTTAATATGCATCTTTTAAATTAAACCTCATAAAAATAACCTTTAACTAAAAGGATTATAGAGATTTCTTCATGAAAAACTATATCCAACGATAATCTCCGAAGTTATGCTAGAAACGCTATTTTTTAAACGAAATAATAGGAAACATTAAAAGCAGAAATTTTTTTAAAAGAACTTCCTTAAAAGACGTTTTTAATATGCATCTTTTTAAATAAACCTAATGGAATTTACCTTTTACTAAACGCGTTTTAGAGATCTCTTCAGGAAAAAACTATATCCAACGATCATCTTCGAAGTTATTCAAAAAACGCTATTTTTTAAAAACGACAACTTAAGAAAAGATTAAAAGCAGAATTTTTTTATAAGAACTTCCTTAAAATACGTTTTTAATATGCATCTTTTTAAATAAACCTCATACAAATAACCTTTAACTAAAAGGATTTTAGAGATTTCTTCATGAAAAACTTTATCCAACGATAATCTCCGAAGTTATTCTAGAAACGCTATTTTTTAAACGATAAAATAGGAAACATCAAAAGCAAATTTTTTAAAAGAACTTCCTTAAAAGACGTTTTTAATATGCATCTTTTTAAATAAACCTGATGGAATTAACCTTATACCAAACGCATTTTATAGATCTCTTCAGGAAAAACTTTATCCAACGATCATCTCCGAAGTTATTCTAGAAGGCTATTTTAAAAACGAAAAAATAGGAAACATTAAAAGCAAATTTTTTTAAAAGAACTTCCTTAAAAGACGTTTTTAATATGCATCTTTTTAAATAAACCTAATGGAATTTACCTTTAATTAAAAGGATTTTAGAGATTTCTTCATGAAAAACTTTATCCAATGATCATCTCCGAAGTTATTCAAAAACGCTATTTTAAAAACGACAACTTAAGAAAAGATATAAGAAGAAATTTTTAAAAGAACTTCCTTAAAATACGTTTTTAATATGCATCTTTTAAATTAAACCTCATACAAATAACAATTAACTAAAAGGATTATAGAGATTTCTTCATGAAAAACTATATCCAACGATAATCTCCGAAGTTATGCTAGAAACGCTATTTTTTAAACGAAATAATAGGAAACATTAAAAGCAAATTTTTTAAAAGAACTTCCTTAAAAGACGTTTTTAATATGCATCTTTTTAAATAAACCTAATGGAATTTACCTTTAACTAAACGCGTTTTAGAGATCTCTTCAGGAAAAACTTTATCCAACGATCATCTTCGAAGTTATTCAAAAACGCTATTTTAAAAACGACAACTTAAGAAAAGATATAAGCAGAATTTTTTTAAAAGAACTTCCTTAAAATACGTTTTTAATATGCATCTTTGAAATTAAACCTCATACAAATAACCTTTAACTAAAAGGATTTTAGAGATTTCTTCATGAAAAACTTTATCCAACGATAATCTCCGAAGTTATTCTAGAAACGCTATTTTTTAAACGATAAAATAGGAAACATCAAAAGCAAATTTTTTAAAAGAACTTCCTTAAAATACGTTTTTAATATGCATCTTTTAAATTAAACCTCATACAAATAACCTTTAACTAAAAGGATTATAGAGATTTCTTCATGAAAAACTATATCCAACGATAATCTCCGAAGTTATGCTAGAAACGCTATTTTTTAAACGAAATAATAGGAAACATTAAAAGCAAATTTTTTAAAAGAACTTCCTTAAAATACGTTTTTAATATGCATCTTTTTAAATAAACCTGATGGAATTAACCTTATACCAAACGCATTTTATAGATCTCTTCAGGAAAAACTTAATCCAACGATAATCTCCGAAGTTATTCAAAAACGCTATTTTAAAAACGACAACTTAAGAAAAGATATAAGGAGAAATTTTTTAAAAGAACTTCCTTAAAATACGTTTTTAATATGCATCTTTGAAATTAAACCTCATACAAATAACCTTTGACTAAACGCGTTTTAGAGATCTCTTCAGGAAAAACTTTATCCAATGATCATCTCCGAAGTTATTCAAAAACGCTATTTTAAAAACGACAACTTAAGAAAAGATATAAGCAGAATTTTTTTAAAAGAACTTCCTTAAAATACGTTTTTAATATGCATCTTTGAAATTAAACCTCATACAAATAACCTTTAACTAAAAAGATTTTAGAGATTTCTTCATGAAAAACTTTATTCAACGATAATCTCCGAAGTTATTCTAGAAACGCTATTTTTTAAACGATAAAATAGGAAACATCAAAAGCAAATTTTTTAAAAGAACTTCCTTAAAATACGTTTTTAATATGCATCTTTGAAATTAAACCTCATACAAATAACCTTTAACTAAAAGGATTTTAGAGATTTCTTCATGAAAAACTTTATCCAACGATAATCTCCGAAGTTATTCTAGAAACGCTTTTTTTTAAACGATAAAATAGGAAACATCAAAAGCAAATTTTTTAAAAGAACTTCCTTAAAATACGTTTTTAATATGCATCTTTTAAATTAAACCTCATACAAATAACCTTTAACTAAAAGGATTATAGAGATTTCTTCATGAAAAACTATATCCAACGATAATCTCCGAAGTTATGCTAGAAACGCTATTTTTTAAACGAAATAATAGGAAACATTAAAAGCAAATTTTTTAAAAGAACTTCCTTAAAATACGTTTTTAATATGCATCTTTTTAAATAAACCTAATGGAATTTACCTTTAAATAAAAGCATTTTAGAGATGTCTTCATGAAAAACTTTATCCAACGATCATCTTCGAAGTTATTCTAAAAACGCTATTTTTTAAAAACGACAAATTAAGAAAAGATATAAGCAGAATTTTTTTAAAAGAACTTCCTTAAAATACGTTTTTAATATGCATCTTTGAAATTAAACCTCATACAAATAACCTTTAACTAAAAGGATTTTAGAGATTTCTTCATGAAAAACTTTATCCAACGATAATCTCCGAAGTTATTCTAGAAACGCTATTTTAAAAACGACAACTTAAGAAACATCAAAGCAGAATTTTTTAAAAGAACTTCCTTAAAATACGTTTTTAATATGCATCTTTTAAATTAAACCTCATACAAATAACCTTTAACTAAAAGGATTATAGAGATTTCTTCATGAAAAACTATATCCAACGATAATCTCCGAAGTTATGCTAGAAACGCTATTTTTTAAACGAAATAATAGGAAACATTAAAAGCAAATTTTTTAAAAGAACTTCCTTAAAATACGTTTTTAATATGCATCTTTTTAAATAAACCTAATGGAATTTACCTTTAACTAAACGCGTTTTAGAGATCTCTTCAGGAAAAACTTTATCCAACGATCATCTTCGAAGTTATTCAAAAACGCTATTTTAAAAACGACAACTTAAGAAAAGATATAAGCAGAATTTTTTTAAAAGAACTTCCTTAAAATACGTTTTTAATATGCATCTTTTTAAATAAACCTAATGGAATTTACCTTTAATTAAAAGGATTTTAGAGATTTCTTCATGAAAAACTTTATCCAATGATCATCTCCGAAGTTATTCAAAAACGCTATTTTAAAAACGACAACTTAAGAAAAGATATAAGAAGAAATTTTTAAAAGAACTTCCTTAAAATACGTTTTTAATATGCATCTTTTAAATTAAACCTCATACAAATAACAATTAACTAAAAGGATTATAGAGATTTCTTCATGAAAAACTATATCCAACGATAATCTCCGAAGTTATGCTAGAAACGCTATTTTTTAAACGAAATAATAGGAAACATTAAAAGCAAATTTTTTAAAAGAACTTCCTTAAAAGACGTTTTTAATATGCATCTTTTTAAATAAACCTGATGGAATTAACCTTATACCAAACGCATTTTATAGATCTCTTCAGGAAAAACTTAATCCAACGATAATCTCCGAAGTTATTCAAAAACGCTATTTTAAAAACGACAACTTAAGAAAAGATATAAGGAGAAATTTTTTAAAAGAACTTCCTTAAAATACGTTTTTAATATGCATCTTTTAAATTAAACCTCATACAAATAACCTTTAACTAAACGCGTTTTAGAGATCTCTTCAGGAAAAACTTTATCCAATGATCATCTCCGAAGTTATTCAAAAACACTATTTTAAAAACGACAACTTAAGAAAAGATAAAAGAAGAAATTTTTTAAAAGAACTTCCTTAAAATACGTTTTTAATATGCATCTTTTAAATTAAACCTCATACAAATGACCTTTAACTAAAAGGATTATAGAGATTTCTTCATGAAAAACTATATCCAACGATAATCTCCGAAGTTATGCTAGAAACGCTATTTTTTAAACGAAATAATAGGAAACATTAAAAGCAAATTTTTTAAAAGAACTTCCTTAAAAGACGTTTTTAATATGCATCTTTTTAAATAAACCTAATGGAATTTACCTTTAACTAAACGCGTTTTAGAGATCTCTTCAGGAAAAACTTTATCCAACGATCATCTTCGAAGTTATTCAAAAACGCTATTTTAAAAACGACAACTTAAGAAAAGATATAAGCAGAATTTTTTTAAAAGAACTTCCTTAAAATACGTTTTTAATATGCATCTTTGAAATTAAACCTCATACAAATAACCTTTAACTAAAAGGATTTTAGAGATTTCTTCATGAAAAACTTTATCCAACGATAATCTCCGAAGTTATTCTAGAAACGCTATTTTTTAAACGATAAAATAGGAAACATCAAAAGCAAATTTTTTAAAAGAACTTCCTTAAAAGACGTTTTTAATATGCATCTTTTTAAATAAACCTGATGGAATTAACCTTATACCAAACGCATTTTATAGATCTCTTCAGGAAAAACTTTATCCAACGATCATCTCCGAAGTTATTCTAGAAGGCTATTTTAAAAACGAAAAAATAGGAAACATTAAAAGCAAATTTTTTTAAAAGAACTTCCTTAAAAGACGTTTTTAATATGCATCTTTTTAAATAAACCTAATGGAATTTACCTTTAATTAAAAGGATTTTAGAGATTTCTTCATGAAAAACTTTATCCAATGATCATCTCCGAAGTTATTCAAAAACGCTATTTTAAAAACGACAACTTAAGAAAAGATATAAGAAGAAATTTTTAAAAGAACTTCCTTAAAATACGTTTTTAATATGCATCTTTTAAATTAAACCTCATACAAATAACAATTAACTAAAAGGATTATAGAGATTTCTTCATGAAAAACTATATCCAACGATAATCTCCGAAGTTATGCTAGAAACGCTATTTTTTAAACGAAATAATAGGAAACATTAAAAGCAAATTTTTTAAAAGAACTTCCTTAAAAGACGTTTTTAATATGCATCTTTTTAAATAAACCTAATGGAATTTACCTTTAACTAAACGCGTTTTAGAGATCTCTTCAGGAAAAACTTTATCCAACGATCATCTTCGAAGTTATTCAAAAACGCTATTTTAAAAACGACAACTTAAGAAAAGATATAAGCAGAATTTTTTTAAAAGAACTTCCTTAAAATACGTTTTTAATATGCATCTTTGAAATTAAACCTCATACAAATAACCTTTAACTAAAAGGATTTTAGAGATTTCTTCATGAAAAACTTTATCCAACGATAATCTCCGAAGTTATTCTAGAAACGCAATTTTTTAAACGAAAAAATAGGAAACATTAAAAGCAAATTTTTTAAAAGAACTTCCTTAAAAGACGTTTTTAATATGCATCTTCTTAAATAAACCTAATGGAATTTACCTTTAACTAAACGCGTTTTAGAGATCTCTTCAGGAAAAACTTTATCCAACGATCATCTCCGAAGTAATTCTAGAAGGCTATTTTAAAAACGAAAAAATAGGAAACATTAAAAGCAAATTTTTTAAAAGAACTTCCTTAAAAGACGTTTTTAATATGCATCTTTTTAAATAAACCTAATGGAATTTACCTTTAACTAAAAGGATTTTAGAGATTTCTTCATGAAAAACTTTATCCAATGATCATCTCCGAAGTTATTCAAAAACGCTATTTTAAAAACGACAACTTAAGAAAAGATATAAGAAGAAATTTTTAAAAGAACTTCCTTAAAATACGTTTTTAATATGCATCTTTTAAATTAAACCTCATACAAATAACCTTTAACTAAAAGGATTTTAGAGATTTCTTCATGAAAAACTTTATCCAACGATAATCTCCGAAGTTATTCTAGAAACGCTATTTTTTAAACGAAATAATAGGAAACATTAAAAGCAAATTTTTTAAAAGAACTTCCTTAAAAGACGTTTTTAATATGCATCTTTTTAAATAAACCTAATGGAATTTACCTTTAACTAAACGCGTTTTAGAGATCTCTTCAGGAAAAACTTTATCCAATGATCATCTCCGAAGTTATTCAAAAACACTATTTTAAAAACGACAACTTAAGAAAAGATAAAAGAAGAAATTTTTTAAAAGAACTTCCTTAAAATACGTTTTTAATATGCATCTTTTAAATTAAACCTCATACAAATGACCTTTAACTAAAAGGATTTTAGAGATTTCTTCATGAAAAACTTTATCCAACGATAATCTCCGAAGTTATGCTAGAAACGCTATTTTTTAAACGAAATAATAGGAAACATTAAAAGCAAATTTTTTAAAAGAACTTCCTTAAAAGACGTTTTTAATATGCATCTTTTTAAATAAACCTAATGGAATTTACCTTTAACTAAACGCGTTTTAGAGATCTCTTCAGGAAAAACTTTATCCAATGATCATCTCCGAAGTTATTCAAAAACACTATTTTAAAAACGACAACTTAAGAAAAGATAAAAGAAGAAATTTTTTAAAAGAACTTCCTTAAAATACGTTTTTAATATGCATCTTTTAAATTAAACCTCATACAAATGACCTTTAACTAAAAGGATTATAGAGATTTCTTCATGAAATACTATATCCAACGATAATCTCCGAAGTTATGCTAGAAACGCTATTTTTTAAACGAAATAATAGGAAACATTAAAAGCAAATTTTTTAAAAGAACTTCCTTAAAAGACGTTTTTAATATGCATCTTTTTAAATAAACCTAATGGAATTTACCTTTAACTAAAAGGATTTTAGAGATTTCTTCATGAAAAACTTTATCCAATGATCATCTTCGAAGTTATTCAAAAACGCTATTTTAAAAACGACAACTTAAGAAAAGATATAAGCAGAATTTTTTTTTAAAAGAACTTCCTTAAAATACGTTTTTAATATGCATCTTTGAAATTAAACCTCATACAAATACCTTTAACTAAAAGGATTTTAGAGATTTCTTCATGAAAAACTTTATCCAACGATAATCTCCGAAGTTATTCTAGAAACGCAATTTTTTAAACGAAAAAATAGGAAACATTAAAAGCAAATTTTTTAAAAGAACTTCCTTAAAAGACGTTTTTAATATGCATCTTCTTAAATAAACCTAATGGAATTAACCTTTAACTAAACGCGTTTTAGAGATCTCTTCAGGAAAAACTTTATCCAACGATCATCTTCGAAGTTATTCAAAAACGCTATTTTAAAAACGACAACTTAAGAAAAGATAAAAGAAGAAATTTTTTAAAAGAACTTCCTTAAAATACGTTTTTAATATGCATCTTTTAAATTAAACCTCATACTAATGACCTTTAACTAAAAGGATTATAGAGATTTCTTCATGAAAAACTTTATCCAACGATAATCTCCGAAGTTATTCTAGAAACGCTATTTTTTAAACGATAAAATAGGAAACATCAAAAGCAAATTTTTTAAAAGAACTTCCTTAAAAGACGTTTTTAATATGCATCTTCTTAAATAAACCTAATGGAATTTACCTTTAACTAAACGCGTTTTAGAGATCTCTTCAGGAAAAACTTTATCCAATGATCATCTCCGAAGTTATTCAAAAACACTATTTTAAAAACGACAACTTAAGAAAAGATAAAAGAAGAAATTTTTTAAAAGAACTTCCTTAAAATACGTTTTTAATATGCATCTTTTAAATTAAACCTCATACAAATAACCTTTAACTAAAAGGATTATAGAGATTTCTTCATGAAAAACTTTATCCAACGATAATCTCCGAAGTTATTCTAGAAACGCAATTTTTTAAACGAAAAAATAGGAAACATTAAAAGCAAATTTTTTAAAAGAACTTCCTTAAAAGACGTTTTTAATATGCATCTTTTTAAATAAACCTAATGGAATTTACCTTTAACTAAAAGGATTTTAGAGATTTCTTCATGAAAAACTTTATCCAATGATCATCTCCGAAGTTATTCAAAAACGCTATTTTAAAAACGACAACTTAAGAAAAGATAAAAGAAGAAATTTTTTAAAAGAACTTCCTTAAAATACGTTTTTAATATGCATCTTTTAAATTAATTCTCATACAAATAACCTTTAACTAAAAGGATTTTAGAGATTTCTTCATGAAAAACTATATCCAACGATAATCTCCGAAGTTATTCTAGAAACGCAATTTTTTAAACGAAAAAATAGGAAACATTAAAAGCAAATTTTTTAAAAGAACTTCCTTAAAAGACGTTTTTAATATGCATCTTTTTAAATAAACCTAATGGAATTTACCTTTAACTAAACGCGTTTTAGAGATCTCTTCAGGAAAAACTTTATCCAACGATCATCTTCGAAGTTATTCAAAAACGCTATTTTAAAAACGACAACTTAAGAAAAGATATAAGCAGAATTTTTTTAAAA
Source organism: Brachionus paranguensis (assembly GCA_016802215.1). Lineage (NCBI taxonomy): Eukaryota > Metazoa > Rotifera > Eurotatoria > Ploima > Brachionidae > Brachionus > Brachionus paranguensis. The sequence continues at coordinate 28,629 of JAESIX010000056.1, read as the reverse complement.
GAACTTCCTTAAAATACGTTTTTAAAATGCATCTTTTAAATTAAACCTCATACAAATAACCTTTTACTAAAAGGATTATAGAGATTTCTTCATGAAAAACTATATCCAACGAAAATCTCCGAAGTTATGCTAGAAACGCTATTTTTTAAACGAAATAATAGGAAACATTAAAAGCAAATTTTTTATAAGAACTTCCTTAAAAGACGTTTTTAATATGCATCTTTTTAAATAAACCTCATACAAATAACCTTTAACTAAAAGGATTTTAGAGATTTCTTCAGGAAAAACTTTATCAAAAGATCATCCCCGAAGTTATTCAAAAACGCTATTTTAAAAACGAAAACTTAAGAAAAGATATAAGAAGAAATTTTTTAAAAGAACTTCCTTAAAAGACGTTTTTAATATGCATCTTTTAAATTAAACCTCATACAAATAACCTTTAACTAAAAGGATTATAGAGATTTCTTCATGAAAAACTTTATCCAACGATAATCTCCGAAGTTATTCTAGAAACGCAATTTTTTAAACGAAAAAATAGGAAACATTAAAAGCAAATTTTTTAAAAGAACTTCCTTAAAAGACATTTTTAATATGCATCTTTTTAAATAAACCTAATGGAATTTACCTTTTACTAAAAGGATTTTAGAGATTTCTTCATGAAAAACTTTATCCAATGATCATCTCCGAAGTTATTCAAAAACGCTATTTTAAAAACGACAACTTAAGAAAAGATAAAAGAAGAAATTTTTTAAAAGAACTTCCTTAAAATACGTTTTTAATATGCATCTTTTAAATTAATTCTCATACAAATAACCTTTAACTAAAAGGATTTTAGAGATTTCTTCATGAAAAACTATATCCAACGATAATCTCCGAAGTTATTCTAGAAACGCAATTTTTTAAACGAAAAAATAGGAAACATTAAAAGCAAATTTTTTTTAAAGAACTTCCTTAAAAGACGTTTTTAATATGCATCTTTTTAAATAAACCTAATGGAATTTACCTTTAACTAAACGCGTTTTAGAGATCTCTTCAGGAAAAACTTTATCCAACGATCATCTTCGAAGTTATTCAAAAACGCTATTTTAAAAACGACAACTTAAGAAAAGATATAAGCAGAATTTTTTTAAAAGAACTTCCTTAAAATACGTTTTTAATATGCATCTTTTAAATTAAACCTCAAAAAAATAACCTTTAACTAAAAGGATTTTAGAGATTTCTTCATGAAAAACTTTATCCAACGATAATCTCCGAAGTTATTCTAGAAACGCAATTTTTTAAACGAAAAAATAGGAAACATTAAAAGCAAATTTTTTAAAAGAACTTCCTTAAAAGACGTTTTTAATATGCATCTTTTTAAATAAACCTAATGGAATTTACCTTTTACTAAAAGGATTTTAGAGATTTCTTCATGAAAAACTTTATCCAACGATAATCTCCGAAGTTATTCTAGAAACGCAATTTTTTAAACGAAAAAATAGGAAACATTAAAAGCAAATTTTTTAAAAGAACTTCCTTAAAAGACGTTTTTAATATGCATCTTTTTAAATAAACCTCATACAAATAACCTTTAACTAAAAGGATTTTAGAGATTTCTTCAGGAAAAACTTTATCCAAAGATCATCTCTGAAGTTATCCAAAAACGCTATTTTAAAAACGACAACTTAAGAAAAGATATAAGAAGAAATTTTTTAAAAGAACTTCCTTAAAATACGTTTTTAATATGCATCTTTTAAATTAAACCTCATACAAATAACCTTTAACTAAAAGGATTATAGAGATTTCTTCATGAAAAACTTTATCCAACGATAATCTCCGAAGATATTCTAGAAACGCAATTTTTTAAACGAAAAAATAGGAAACATTAAAAGCAAATTTTTTAAAAGAACTTCCTTAAAAGACGTTTTTAATATGCATCTTTTTAAATAAACCTAATGGAATTTACCTTTTACTAAAAGGATTTTAGAGATCTCTTCAGGAAAAACTTTATCCAACGATCATCTTCGAAGTTATTCAAAAACGCTATTTTAAAAACGACAACTTAAGAAAAGATATAAGCAGAATTTTTTTAAAAGAACTTCCTTAAAATACGTTTTTAATATGCATCTTTTAAATTAAACCTCAAAAAAATAACCTTTAACTAAAAGGATTTTAGAGATTTCTTCATGAAAAACTTTATCCAACGATAATCTCCGAAGTTATTCTAGAAACGCAATTTTTTAAACGAAAAAATAGGAAACATTAAAAGCAAATTTTTTAAAAGAACTTCCTTAAAAGACGTTTTTAATATGCATCTTTTTAAATAAACCTCATACAAATAACCTTTAACTAAAAGGATTTTAGAGATTTCTTCAGGAAAAACTTTATCCAAAGATCATCTCTGAAGTTATCCAAAAACGCTATTTTAAAAACGACAACTTAAGAAAAGATATAAGAAGAAATTTTTTAAAAGAACTTCCTTAAAATACGTTTTTAATATGCATCTTTTAAATTAAACCTCATACAAATAACCTTTAACTAAAAGGATTATAGAGATTTCTTCATGAAAAACTTTATCCAACGATAATCTCCGAAGATATTCTAGAAACGCAATTTTTTAAACGAAAAAATAGGAAACATTAAAAGCAAATTTTTTAAAAGAACTTCCTTAAAAGACGTTTTTAATATGCATCTTTTTAAATAAACCTAATGGAATTTACCTTTTACTAAAAGGATTTTAGAGATCTCTTCAGGAAAAACTTTATCCAACGATCATCTTCGAAGTTATTCAAAAACGCTATTTTAAAAACGACAACTTAAGAAAAGATATAAGCAGAATTTTTTTAAAAGAACTTCCTTAAAATACGTTTTTAATATGCATCTTTTAAATTAAACCTCAAAAAAATAACCTTTAACTAAAAGGATTTTAGAGATTTCTTCATGAAAAACTTTATCCAACGATAATCTCCGAAGTTATTCTAGAAACGCAATTTTTTAAACGAAAAAATAGGAAACATTAAAAGCAAATTTTTTAAAAGAACTTCCTTAAAAGACGTTTTTAATATGCATCTTTTTAAATAAACCTCATACAAATAACCTTTAACTAAAAGGATTTTAGAGATTTCTTCAGGAAAAACTTTATCCAAAGATCATCTCTGAAGTTATCCAAAAACGCTATTTTAAAAACGACAACTTAAGAAAAGATATAAGAAGAAATTTTTTAAAAGAACTTCCTTAAAATACGTTTTTAATATGCATCTTTTAAATTAAACCTCATACAAATAACCTTTAACTAAAAGGATTATAGAGATTTCTTCATGAAAAACTATATCCAACGATAATCTCCGAAGTTATTCTAGAAACGCTATTTTTTAAACGAAAAAATAGGAAACATTAAAAGCAAATTTTTTAAAAGAACTTCCTTAAAAGACGTTTTTAATATGCATCTTTTTAAATGAACCTAATGGAATTTACCTTTAACTAAAAGGATTTTAGAGATTTCTTCATGAAAAACTTTATCCAATGATCATCTCCGAAGTTATTCTAGAAACGCTATTTTAAAAACGACAACTTAAGAAAAGATATAAGAAGAATTTTTTTAAAAGAACTTCCTTAAAATACGTTTTTAATATGCATCTTTTAAATTAAACCTCATACAAATAACCTTTAACTAAAAGGATTTTAGAGATTTCTTCAAGAAAAACTTTATCCAACGATAATCTCCGAAGTTATTCTAGAAACGCTATTTTTTAAACGAAATAATAGGAAACATTAAAAGCAAATTTTTTAAAAGAACTTCCTTAAAAGACGTTTTTAATATGCATCTTTTTAAATAAACCTAATGGAATTTACCTTTAACTAAACGCGTTTTAGAGATCTCTTCAGGAAAAACTTTATCCAACGATCATCTTCGAAGTTATTCAAAAACGCTATTTTAAAAACGACAACTTAAGAAAAGATATAAGCAGAATTTTTTTAAAAGAACTTCCTTAAAATACGTTTTTAATATGCATCTTTTAAATTAAACCTCATACAAATAACCTTTAACTAAAAGGATTTTAGAGATTTCTTCATGAATAACTTTATCCAACGATAATCTCGGAAGTTATTCTAGAAACGCTATTTTTTAAACGATAAAATAGGAAACATTAAAAGCAAATTTTTTAAAAGAACTTCCTTTAAAGACGTTTTTAATATGCATCTTTTAAATTAAACCTCATACAAATAACCTTTAACTAAAAGGATTATAGAGATTTCTTCATGAAAAACTATATCCAACGATAATCTCCGAAGTTATGCTAGAAACGCTATTTTTTACACGAAATAATAGGAAACATTAAAAGCAAATATTTTAAAAGAACTTCCTTAAAAGACGTTTTTAATATGCATCTTTTTAAATAAACCTAATGGAATTTACCTTTAACTAAACGCGTTTTAGAGATCTCTTCAGGAAAAACTTTATCCAACGATCATCTTCGAAGTTATTCAAAAACGCTATTTTAAAAACGACAACTTAAGAAAAGATATAAGCAGAATTTTTTTAAAAGAACTTCCTTAAAATACGTTTTTAATATGCACCTTTAAATTAAACCTCATACAAATAACCTTTAACTAAAAGGATTTTAGAGATTTCTTCAAGAAAAACTTTATCCAACGATAATCTCCGAAGTTATTCTAGAAACGCTATTTTTTAAACGATAAAATAGGAAACATCAAAAGCAAATTTTTTAAAAGAACTTCCTTAAAAGACGTTTTTAATATGCATCTTTTTAAATAAACCTGATGGAATTAACCTTATACCAAACGCATTTTATAGATCTCTTCAGGAAAAACTTTATCCAACGATCATCTCCGAAGTTATTCTAGAAGGCTATTTTAAAAACGAAAAAATAGGAAACATTAAAAGCAAATTTTTTAAAAGAACTTCCTTAAAAGACGTTTTTAATATGCATCTTTTAAAATAAACCTAATGGAATTTACCTTTAACTAAACGAGTTTTAGAGATTTCTACAGGAAAAACTTTATCCAACGATCATCTCCGAAGTTATTCTAGAAGGCTATTTTAAAAACGACAACTTAAGAAAAGATATAGGAAGAAATTTTTAAAAAGAACTTCCTAAAAAAACGTTTTTAATATGCATCTTTTAAATTAAACCTCATACAAATAACCTATAAATAAAAGGATTTTAGAGATTTCTTCATTAAAAACTATATGCAACGATAATCTCCGAAGTTATTCTAGAAACGCTATTTTTTAAACGAAATAATAGGAAACATTAAAAGCAAATTTTTTAAAAGAACTTCCTTAAAAGACGTTTTTAATTTGCATCTTTTTAAATAAACCTAATGGAATTTACCTTTAACTAAACGCGTTTTAGAGATTTCTTCAGGAAAATCTTTATCCAAAGATCATCTCCTTAATTATTCTAGAAACTCTATTTTAAAAACGAAAAAATAAGAAACATTAAAAGAAAATTTTTTAAAAGAACTTCCTTTAAAGACGTTTTTAATATGCATCTTTTTAAATAAACCTGATGGAATTAACCTTATACCAAACGCATTTTATAGATCTCTTCAGGAAAAACTTTATCCAACGATCATCTCCGAAGTTATTCTAGAAGGCTATTTTAAAAACGAAAAAATAGGAAACATTAAAAGCAAATTTTTTAAAAGAACTTCCTTAAAAGACGTTTTTAATATGCATCTTTTAAAATAAACCTAATGGAATTTACCTTTAACTAAACGAGTTTTAGAGATTTCTACAGGAAAAACTTTATCCAACGATCATCTCCGAAGTTATTCTAGAAGGCTATTTTAAAAACGACAACTTAAGAAAAGATATAGGAAGAAATTTTTAAAAAGAACTTCCTAAAAAAACGTTTTTAATATGCATCTTTTAAATTAAACCTCATACAAATAACCTTTAACTAAAAGGATTTTAGAGATTTCTTCATGAAAAACTTTATCCAACGATAATCTCCGAAGTTATTCTAGAAATGCTATTTTTTAAACGAAATAATAGGAAACATTAAAAGCAAATTTTTTAAAAGAACTTCCTTAAAAGACGTTTTTAATATGCATCTTTTAAAATAAACCTAATGGAATTTACCTTTAACTAAACGAGTTTTAGAGATTTCTACAGGAAAAACTTTATCCAACGATCATCTCCGAAGTTATTCTAGAAGGCTATTTTAAAAACGACAACTTAAGAAAAGATATAGGAAGAAATTTTTAAAAAGAACTTCCTAAAAAAACGTTTTTAATATGCATCTTTTAAATTAAACCTCATACAAATAACCTTTAACTAAAAGGATTTTAGAGATTTCTTCATGAAAAACTTTATCCAACGATAATCTCCGAAGTTATTCTAGAAATGCTATTTTTTAAACGAAATAATAGGAAACATTAAAAGCAAATTTTTTAAAAGAACTTCCTTAAAAGACGTTTTTAATATGCATCTTTTTAAATGAACCTAATGGAATTTACCTTTAACTAAACGCGTTTTAGAGATCTCTTCAGGAAAAACTTTATCCAACGATCATCTTCGAAGTTATTCAAAAACGCTATTTTAAAAACGACAACTTAAGAAAAGATATAAGCAGAATTTTTTTAAAAGAACTTCCTTAAAATACGTTTTTAATATGCATCTTTTAAATTAAACCTCATACAAATAACCTATAAATAAAAGGATTTTAGAGATTTCTTCATTAAAAACTATATGCAACGATAATCTCCGAAGTTATTCTAGAAACGCTATTTTTTAAACGAAATAATAGGAAACATTAAAAGCAAATTTTTTAAAAGAACTTCCTTAAAAGACGTTTTTAATTTGCATCTTTTTAAATAAACCTAATGGAATTTACCTTTAACTAAACGCGTTTTAGAGATTTCTTCAGGAAAATCTTTATCCAAAGATCATCTCCTTAATTATTCTAGAAACTCTATTTTAAAAACGAAAAAATAAGAAACATTAAAAGAAAATTTTTTAAAAGAACTTCCTTTAAAGACGTTTTTAATATGCATCTTTTTAAATAAACCTGATGGAATTAACCTTATACCAAACGCATTTTATAGATCTCTTCAGGAAAAACTTTATCCAACGATCATCTCCGAAGTTATTCTAGAAGGCTATTTTAAAAACGACAACTTAAGAAAAGATATAAGCAGAATTTTTTTAAAAGAACTTCCTTAAAATACGTTTTTAATATGCACCTTTAAATTAAACCTCATACAAATAACCTTTAACTAAAAGGATTTTAGAGATTTCTTCATGAAAAACTTTATCCAACGATAATCTCCGAAGTTATTCTAGAAATGCTATTTTTTAAACGAAATAATAGGAAACATTAAAAGCAAATTTTTTAAAAGAACTTCCTTAAAAGACGTTTTTAATATGCATCTTTTTAAATGAACCTAATGGAATTTACCTTTAACTAAACGCGTTTTAGAGATCTCTTCAGGAAAAACTTTATCCAACGATCATCTTCGAAGTTATTCAAAAACGCTATTTTAAAAACGACAACTTAAGAAAAGATATAAGCAGAATTTTTTTAAAAGAACTTCCTTAAAATACGTTTTTAATATGCATCTTTTAAATTAAACCTCATACAAATAACCTATAAATAAAAGGATTTTAGAGATTTCTTCATTAAAAACTATATGCAACGATAATCTCCGAAGTTATTCTAGAAACGCTATTTTTTAAACGAAATAATAGGAAACATTAAAAGCAAATTTTTTAAAAGAACTTCCTTAAAAGACGTTTTTAATTTGCATCTTTTTAAATAAACCTAATGGAATTTACCTTTAACTAAACGCGTTTTAGAGATTTCTTCAGGAAAATCTTTATCCAAAGATCATCTCCTTAATTATTCTAGAAACTCTATTTTAAAAACGAAAAAATAAGAAACATTAAAAGAAAATTTTTTAAAAGAACTTCCTTTAAAGACGTTTTTAATATGCATCTTTTTAAATAAACCTGATGGAATTAACCTTATACCAAACGCATTTTATAGATCTCTTCAGGAAAAACTTTATCCAACGATCATCTCCGAAGTTATTCTAGAAGGCTATTTTAAAAACGACAACTTAAGAAAAGATATAAGCAGAATTTTTTTAAAAGAACTTCCTTAAAATACGTTTTTAATATGCACCTTTAAATTAAACCTCATACAAATAACCTTTAACTAAAAGGATTTTAGAGATTTCTTCAAGAAAAACTTTATCCAACGATAATCTCCGAAGTTATTCTAGAAACGCTATTTTTTAAACGATAAAATAGGAAACATCAAAAGCAAATTTTTTAAAAGAACTTCCTTAAAAGACGTTTTTAATATGCATCTTTTTAAATAAACCTGATGGAATTAACCTTATACCAAACGCATTTTATAGATCTCTTCAGGAAAAACTTTATCCAACGATCATCTCCGAAGTTATTCTAGAAGGCTATTTTAAAAACGAAAAAATAGGAAACATTAAAAGCAAATTTTTTAAAAGAACTTCCTTAAAAGACGTTTTTAATATGCATTTTTTTAAATAAACCTAATGGAATTTACCTTTAACTAAACGCGTTTTAGAGATCTCTTCAGGAAAAACTTTACCCAACGATCATCTTGGAAGTTATTCAAAAACGCTATTTTAAAAACGACAACTTAAGAAAAGATATAAGCAGAATTTTTTTAAAAGAACTTATTTAAAATACGTTTTTAATATGCATCTTTTAAATTAAACCTCATACAAATAACCTTTAACTAAAAGGATTTTAGAGATTTCTTCATGAAAAACTTTATCCAACGATAATCTCCGAAGTTATTCTAGAAATGCTATTTTTTAAACGAAATAATAGGAAACATTAAAAGCAAATTTTTTAAAAGAACTTCCTTAAAAGACGTTTTTAATATGCATCTTTTTAAATGAACCTAATGGAATTTACCTTTAACTAAACGCGTTTTAGAGATTTCTTCAGGAAAATCTTTATCCAAAGATCATCTTCGAAGTTATTCAAAAACGCTATTTTAAAAACGACAACTTAAGAAAAGATATAAGCAGAATTTTTTTAAAAGAACTTCCTTATAATACGTTTTTAATATGCATCTTTTAAATTAAACCTCATACAAATAACCTATAAATAAAAGGATTTTAGAGATTTCTTCATTAAAAACTATATGCAACGATAATCTCCGAAGTTATTCTAGAAACGCTATTTTTTAAACGAAATAATAGGAAACATTAAAAGCAAATTTTTTAAAAGAACTTCCTTAAAAGACGTTTTTAATTTGCATCTTTTTAAATAAACCTAATGGAATTTACCTTTAACTAAACGCGTTTTAGAGATTTCTTCAGGAAAATCTTTATCCAAAGATCATCTCCTTAATTATTCTAGAAACTCTATTTTAAAAACGAAAAAATAAGAAACATTAAAAGAAAATTTTTTAAAAGAACTTCCTTTAAAGACGTTTTTAATATGCATCTTTTTAAATAAACCTCATTGAATTTACCTTTAACTAAACGCGTTTTAGAGATTTCTTCAGGAAAAACTTTATCCAAAGATCATCTCCGTAATTATTCTAGAAACTCTATTTTAAAAACGAAAAAATAAGAAACATTAAAAGAAAATTTTTTAAAAGAACTTCCTTTAAAGACGTTTTTAATATGCATCTTTTTAAATAAACCTCATTGAATTTACCTTTAACTAAACGCGTTTTAGAGATCTCTTCAGGAAAAACTTTATCCAACGATCATCTCCGAAGTTATTCTAGAAACGCTATTTTAAAAACGAAAAAATAAGAAACATTAAAAGAAAATTTTTTAAAAGAACTGTCTTTGAAGACGTTTTTAATATGCATCTTTTAAAATAAACCTAATGGAATTTACCTTTAACTAAACGAGTTTTAGAGATTTCTACTGGAAAAACTTTATCCAACGATCATCTCCGAAGTTATTCTAGAAGGCTATTTTAAAAACGACAACTTAAGAAAAGATATAGGAAGAAATTTTTAAAAAGAACTTCCTAAAAATACGTTTTTTATATGCATCTTTTAAATTAAACCTCATACTAATAACCTTTAACTAAACGTATTTTAGAGATTTCTTCATGAAAAGCTTTATCCAACGATAATCTCCGAAGTTATTATAGAAACGCTATTTTTTAAACGAAATAATAGGGAACATTAAAAGCAAATTTTTTAAAAGAACTTCCTTAAAAGACGTTTTTAATTTGCATCTTTTTAAATAAACCTAATGGAATTTACCTTTAACTAAACGCGTTTTAGAGATTTCTTCAGGAAAAACTTTATCCAAAGATCATCTCCGAAGTTATTCTAGAAACGCTATTTTAAAAAACGAAAAAATAAGAAACATTAAAAAAAAATTTTTTTAAAAGAACTGTCTTTTGAAGACGTTTTAATATGCATCTTTTAAATAAACCTAATGGAATTTACCTTTAACTAAACGAGTTTTAGAGATTTCTACTGGAAAAACTTTATCCAACGATCATCTCCGAAGTTATTCTAGAAGGCTATTTTAAAAACGACAACTTAAGAAAAGATATAGGAAGAAATTTTTAAAAAGAACTTCCTAAAAATACGTTTTTTATATGCATCTTTTAAATTAAACCTCATACTAATAACCTTTAACTAAACGTATTTTAGAGATTTCTTCATGAAAAGCTTTATCCAACGATAATCTCCGAAGTTATTATAGAAACGCTATTTTTTAAACGAAATAATAGGGAACATTAAAAGCAAATTTTTTAAAAGAACTTCCTTAAAAGACGTTTTTAATTTGCATCTTTTTAAATAAACCTAATGGAATTTACCTTTAACTAAACGCGTTTTAGAGATTTCTTCAGGAAAAACTTTATCCAAAGATCATCTCCGTAATTATTCTAGAAACTCTATTTTAAAAACGAAAAAATAAGAAACATTAAAAAAAAATTTTTAAAAGAACTTCCTTTAAAGACGTTTTTAATATGCATCTTTTAAATTAAACCTCATACAAATAACCTTTAACTAAAAGGATTTTAGAGATTTCTTCATGAAAAACTATATCCAACGATAATCTCCGAAGTTATTCTAGAAACGCTATTTTTTAAACGAAATAATAGGAAACATTAAAAGCAAATTTTTTAAAAGAACTTCCTTAAAAGACGTTTTTAATATGCATCTTTTTAAATAAACCTGATGGAATTAACCTTATACCAAACGCTCTTTATAGATCTCTTCAGGAAAAACTTTATCCAACGATCATCTCCGAAGTTATTCTAGAAGGCTATTTTAAAAACGAAAAAATAAGAAACATTAAAAGAAAATTTTTTAAAAGAACTTCCTTTAAAGACGTTTTTAATATGCATCTTTTTAAATAAACCTCATTGAATTTACCTTTAACTAAACGCGTTTTAGAGATTTCTACAGGAAAAACTTTATCCAACGATCATCTCCGAAGTTATTCTAGAAGGCTATTTTAAAAACGACAACTTAAGAAAAGATATAAGCAGAATTTTTTTAAAAGAACTTCCTTAAAATACGTTTTTAATATGCATCTTTTAAATTAAACCTCATACAAATAACCTATAAATAAAAGGATTTTAGAGATTTCTTCATTAAAAACTATATGCAACGATAATCTCCGAAGTTATTCTAGAAACGCTATTTTTTAAACGAAATAATAGGAAACATTAAAAGCAAATTTTTTAAAAGAACTTCCTTAAAAGACGTTTTTAATTTGCATCTTTTTAAATAAACCTAATGGAATTTACCTTTAACTAAACGAGTTTTAGAGATTTCTACAGGAAAAACTTTATCCAACGATCATCTCCGAAGTTATTCTAGAAGGCTATTTTAAAAACGAAAAAATAAGAAACATTAAAAGAAAATTTTTTAAAAGAACTTCCTTTAAAGACGTTTTTAATATGCATCTTTTTAAATAAACCTAATGGAATTTACCTTTAACTAAACGAGTTTTAGAGATTTCTACAGGAAAAACTTTATCCAACGATCATCTCCGAAGTTATTCTAGAAGGCTATTTTAAAAACGAAAAAATAAGAAACATTAAAAGAAAATTTTTTAAAAGAACTTCCTTTAAAGACGTTTTTAATATGCATCTTTTTAAATAAACCTCATTGAATTTACCTTTAACTAAACGCGTTTTAGAGATCTCTTCAGGAAAAACTTTATCCAACGATCATCTCCGAAGTTATTCTAGAAACGCTATTTTAAAAACGAAAAAATAAGAAACATTAAAAGAAAATTTTTTAAAAGAACTGTCTTTGAAGACGTTTTTAATATGCATCTTTTAAAATAAACCTAATGGAATTTACCTTTAACTAAACGAGTTTTAGAGATTTCTACTGGAAAAACTTTATCCAACGATCATCTCCGAAGTTATTCTAGAAGGCTATTTTAAAAACGACAACTTAAGAAAAGATATAGGAAGAAATTTTTAAAAAGAACTTCCTAAAAATACGTTTTTTATATGCATCTTTTAAATTAAACCTCATACTAATAACCTTTAACTAAACGTATTTTAGAGATTTCTTCATGAAAAGCTTTATCCAACGATAATCTCCGAAGTTATTATAGAAACGCTATTTTTTAAACGAAATAATAGGGAACATTAAAAGCAAATTTTTTAAAAGAACTTCCTTAAAAGACGTTTTTAATTTGCATCTTTTTAAATAAACCTAATGGAATTTACCTTTAACTAAACGCGTTTTAGAGATTTCTTCAGGAAAAACTTTATCCAAAGATCATCTCCGTAATTATTCTAGAAACTCTATTTTAAAAACGAAAAAATAAGAAACATTAAAAAAAAATTTTTAAAAGAACTTCCTTTAAAGACGTTTTTAATATGCATCTTTTAAATTAAACCTCATACAAATAACCTTTAACTAAAAGGATTTTAGAGATTTCTTCAGGAAAAACTTTATCCAAAGATCATCTCCGTAATTATTCTAGAAACTCTATTTTAAAAACGAAAAAATAAGAAACATTAAAAGAAAATTTTTTAAAAGAACTGTCTTTGAAGACGTTTTTAATATGCATCTTTTAAAATAAACCTAATGGAATTTACCTTTAACTAAACGAGTTTTAGAGATTTCTACTGGAAAAACTTTATCCAACGATCATCTCCGAAGTTATTCTAGAAGGCTATTTTAAAAACGACAACTTAAGAAAAGATATAGGAAGAAATTTTTAAAAAGAACTTCCTAAAAATACGTTTTTTATATGCATCTTTTAAATTAAACCTCATACTAATAACCTTTAACTAAACGTATTTTAGAGATTTCTTCATGAAAAGCTTTATCCAACGATAATCTCCGAAGTTATTATAGAAACGCTATTTTTTAAACGAAATAATAGGGAACATTAAAAGCAAATTTTTTAAAAGAACTTCCTTAAAAGACGTTTTTAATATGCATCTTTTTAAATAAACCTGATGGAATTAACCTTATACCAAACGCTCTTTATAGATCTCTTCAGGAAAAACTTTATCCAACGATCATCTCCGAAGTTATTCTAGAAGGCTATTTTAAAAACGAAAAAATAAGAAACATTAAAAGAATATTTTCTAAAAGAACTTCCTTTAAAGACGTTTTTAATATGCATCTTTTTAAATAAACCTCATTGAATTTACCTTTAACTAAACGCGTTTTAGAGATTTCTACAGGAAAAACTTTATCCAACGATCATCTCCGAAGTTATTCTAGAAGGCTATTTTAAAAACGACAACTTAAGAAAAGATATAGGAAGAAATTTTTAAAAAGAACTTCCTAAAAATACGTTTTTTATATGCATCTTTTAAATTAAACCTCATACTAATAACCTTTAACTAAACGTATTTTAGAGATTTCTTCATGAAAAGCTTTATCCAACGATAATCTCCGAAGTTATTATAGAAACGCTATTTTTTAAACGAAATAATAGGGAACATTAAAAGAAAATTTTTTAAAAGAACTTCCTTAAAAGACGTTTTTAATTTGCATCTTTTTAAATAAACCTAATGGAATTTACCTTTAACTAAACGCGTTTTAGAGATTTCTTCAGGAAAAACTTTATCCAAAGATCATCTCCGAAACTAAACTTCAAAACGCACTTTCAATGACGACAACTAAAGAAAAGATAAAGGCAGAATATTTAAAAGAACTTCCTTAGAAGACGTAATTAAAATCCATCTTTTTAAATAAAACTCATGGAATTAACCTTTAACTAAAAACGTTTTAGAGATTTCTTCACGAAAAACTATATCCAACGATAATCTCCGAAGTTATTCTAGAAACGCTATTTTTTAAACGAAATAATAGGAAACATTAAAAGCAAATTTTTTAAAAGAACTACCTTAGAAGACGTTTTTAAAATGCATCTTTTTAAATAAACCTAACACAAATAACCTTTAACTAAACGTATTTTAGAGATTTCTTCATGAAAAACTTTATCCAATGATCATCTCCGAAGTTATTCAAAAACGCTATTTTAAAAACGACAACTTAAGAAAAGATATAGAAAGAAATTTTTAAAAAGAACTTCCTAAAAATACGATTTTTATATGATTCTTTTAAATTAAACCTCATACAAATAACCTTTAACTAAACGTATTTTAGAGATTTCTTCATGAAAAGCTTTATCCAATGATCATCTCCGAAGTTATTCTAGAAACGCTATTTTAAAAACGACAACTTAAGAAAAGATATAGGAAGAAACTTTTAAAAAGTACTTCCTAAAAAAACGTTTTTAATATGCATCTTTTAAATTAAACCTCATACAAATAACCTTTAACTAAACGTATTTTAGAGATTTCTTCATGAAAAGCTTTATCCAATGATCATCTCCGAAGTTATTCTAGAAACGCTATTTTAAAAACGAAAAAATAAGAAACATTAAAAGTAAATTATCTAAAAGAACTTCCTTAGAAGACGTAATTAATATGCATCTTTATATATAAACCTGATGGAATTAACCTTATACCAAACGCATTTTATAGATCTCTTCAGGAAAAACTTTATCCAACGATCATCTCCGAAGTTATTCTAGAAGGCTATTTTAAAAACGAAAAAATAAGAAACATTAAAAGCAAATTTTTTAAAAGAACTTCCTTAAAAGACGTTTTTAATATGCATCTTTTTAAATAAACCTCATACAAATAACCTTTAACTAAACGTATTGTAGAGATTTCTTCATGAAAAACTTTATCCAACGATCATCTCCGAAGTTATTCAAAAACGCTATTTTAAAAACGACAACTTAAGAAAAGATAAAGGCAGAATATTTTAAAAGAACTTCCTTAGAAGACGTAATTAATATGCATCTTTTTATATAAACCTGATGGAATTAACCTTATACCAAACGCATTTTATAGATCTCTTCAGGAAAAACTTTATCCAATGATCATCTCCGAAGTTATTCTAGAAACGCTATTTTAAAAACGTAAAAATAAGAAACATTAAAAGCAAATTTTTTAAAAGAACTTCCTTAAAAGACGTTTTTAATATGCATCTTTTTAAATAAACCTCATACAAATAACCTTTAACTAAACGTATTGTAGAGATTTCTTCATGAAAAACTATATCCAACGATAATCTCCGAAGTTATTCTAGAAACGCTATTTTTTAAACGAAATAATAGGAAACATTAAAAGCAAATTTTTTAAAAGAACTTCCTTAAAAGACGTTTTTAATATGCATCTTTTTATATAAACCTGATGGAATTAACCTTATACCAAACGCATTTTATAGATCTCTTCAGGAAAAACTTTATCCAACGATCATCTCCGAAGTTATTCTAGAAGGCTATTTTAAAAACGAAAAAATAAGAAACATTAAAAGCAAATTTTTTAAAAGAACTGTCTTTGAAGACGTTTTTAATATGCATCTTTTTAAATAAACCTAATGGAATTTACCTTTAACTAAACGAGTTTTAGAGATTTCTTCATGAAAAACTATATCCAATGATCATCTCCGAAGTTATTCAAAAACGCTATTTTAAAAACGACTTTTTAAGAAAAGATATAGAAAGAAATTTTTAAAAAGAACTTCCTAAAAATACGATTTTTATATGATTCTTTTAAATTAAACCTCATACAAATAACCTTTAACTAAACGTATTTTAGAGATTTCTTCATGAAAAGCTTTATCCAATGATCATCTCCGAAGTTATTCTAGAAACGCTATTTTAAAAACGACAACTTAAGAAAAGATATAGGAAGAAACTTTTAAAAAGTACTTCCTAAAAAAACGTTTTTAATATGCATCTTTTAAATTAAACCTCATACAAATAACCTTTAACTAAACGTATTTTAGAGATTTCTTCATGAAAAGCTTTATCCAATGATCATCTCCGAAGTTATTCTAGAAACGCTATTTTAAAAACGAAAAAGTAAGAAACATTAAAAGTAAATTTTCTAAAAGAACTTCCTTAGAAGACGTAATTAATATGCATCTTTATATATAAACCTGATGGAATTAACCTTATACCAAACGCATTTTATAGATCTCTTCAGGAAAAACTTTATCCAACGATCATCTCCGAAGTTATTCTAGAAGGCTATTTTAAAAACGAAAAAATAAGAAACATTAAAAGCAAATTTTTTAAAAGAACTTCCTTAAAAGACGTTTTTAATATGCATCTTTTTAAATAAACCTCATACAAATAACCTTTAACTAAACGTATTGTAGAGATTTCTTCATGAAAAACTTTATCCAACGATCATCTCCGAAGTTATTCAAAAACGCTATTTTAAAAACGACAACTTAAGAAAAGATAAAGGCAGAATATTTTAAAAGAACTTTCTTAGAAGACGTAATTAATATGCATCTTTTTATATAAACCTGATGGAATTAACCTTATACCAAACGCATTTTATAGATCTCTTCAGGAAAAACTTTATCCAATGATCATCTCCGAAGTTATTCTAGAAACGCTATTTTAAAAACGTAAAAATAAGAAACATTAAAAGCAAATTTTTTAAAAGAACTTCCTTAAAAGACGTTTTTAATATGCATCTTTTTAAATAAACCTCATACAAATAACCTTTAACTAAACGTATTGTAGAGATTTCTTCATGAAAAACTTTATCCAATGATCATCTCCGAAGTTATTCAAAAACGCTATTTTAAAAACGACAACTTAAGAAAAGATATAGGAAGAAATTTTTAAAAAGAACTTCCTAAAAATACGTTTTTAATATGCATCTTTTAAATTAAACCTCATACAAATAACCTTTAACTAAACGCGTTTTAGAGATTTCTTCATGAAAAACTTTATCCAATGATCATCTCCGAAGTTATTCTAGAAACGATATTTTTTAAACGATAAAATAGGAAACATTAAAAGCAAATTTTTTAAAAGAACTACCTTAGAAGACGTTTTTAAAATGCATCTTTTTAAATAAACCTAACACAAATAACCTTTAACTAAACGTATTTTAGAGATTTCTTCATGAAAAACTTTATCCAATGATCATCTCCGAAGTTATTCAAAAACGCTATTTTAAAAACGACAACTTAAGAAAAGATATAGAAAGAAATTTTTAAAAAGAACTTCCTAAAAATACGTTTTTAATATGCATCTTTTAAATTAAACCTCATACAAATAACCTTTAACTAAACGCGTTTTAGAGATTTCTTCATGAAAAACTTTATCCAATGATCATCTCCGAAGTTATTCTAGAAACGATATTTTTTAAACGATAAAATAGGAAACATTAAAAGCAAATTTTTTAAAAGAACTTCCTTTAAAGACGTTTTTAATATGCATCTTTTTAAATAAACCTCATACAAATAACCTTTAACCAAACGTATTTTAGAGATTTCTTCATGAAAAGCTTTATCCAATGATCATCTCCGAAGTTATTCTAGAAACGCTATTTTAAAAACGAAAAAATAAGAAACATTAAAAGAAAATTTTTTAAAAGAACTGTCTTTGAAGACGTTTTTAATATGCATCTTTTTAAATAAACCTAATGGAATTTACCTTTAACTAAACGAGTTTTAGAGATTTCTTCATGAAAAACTATATCCAACGATAATCTCCGAAGTTATTCTAGAAACGCTTTTTTTTAAACGAAATAATAGGAAACATTAAAAGCAAATTTTTTAAAAGAACTTCCTTAGAAGACGTTTTTAATATGCATCTTTTTAAATAAACCTAATGGAATTTACCTTTAACTAAACGAGTTTTAGAGATTTCTTCATGAAAAACTATATCCAACGATAATCTCCGAAGTTATTCTAGAAACGCTATTTTTTAAACGAAATAATAGGAAACATTAAAAGCAAATTTTTTAAAAGAACTTCCTAAAAATACGTTTTTAATATGCATCTTTATATATAAACCTCATACCAATAAACTTTAACTAAACGTATTGTAGAGATTCTTCATGAAAAACTTTATCCAATGATCATCTCCGAAGTTATTCTAGAAACGATATTTTTTAAACGATAAAATAGGAAACATTAAAAGAAAATTTTTTAAAAGAACTGTCTTTGAAGACGTTTTTAATATGCATCTTTTTAAATAAACCTCATACAAATAACCTTTAACCAAACGTATTTTAGAGATTTCTTCATGAAAAGCTTTATCCAATGATCATCTCCGAAGTTATTCTAGAAACGCTATTTTAAAAACGAAAAAATAAGAAACATTAAAAGAAAATTTTTTAAAAGAACTGTCTTTGAAGACGTTTTTAATATGCATCTTTTTAAATAAACCTAATGGAATTTACCTGTAACTAAACGAGTTTTAGAGATTTCTTCATGAAAAACTATATCCAACGATAATCTCCGAAGTTATTCTAGAAACGCTTTTTTTTAAACGAAATAATAGGAAACATTAAAAGCAAATTTTTTAAAAGAACTTCCTAAAAATACGTTTTTAATATGCATCTTTATATATAAACCTCATACCAATAAACTTTAACTAAACGTATTGTAGAGATTCTTCATGAAAAACTTTATCCAATGATCATCTCCGAAGTTATTCTAGAAACGATATTTTTTAAACGATAAAATAGGAAACATTAAAAGAAAATTTTTTAAAAGAACTTCCTTAGAAGACGTAATTAATATGCATCTTTTTATATAAACCTGATGGAATTAACCTTATACCAAACGCATTTTATAGATCTCTTCAGGAAAAACTTTATCCAACGATCATCTCCGAAGTTATTCTAGAAGGCTATTTTAAAAACGAAAAAATAAGAAACATTAAAAGCAAATTTTTTAAAAGAACTTTCTTTGAAGACGTTTTAAATATGCATCTTTTTAAATAAACCTAATGGAATTTACCTTTAACTAAACGAGTTTTAGAGATTTTTTCATGAAAAACTATATCCAACGATCATCTCCGAAGTTATTCTAGAAACGCTATTTTTTAAACGATAAAATAGGAAACATTAAAAACAAATTTTTTAAAACAACTTCCTTTAAAGACGTTTTTAATATGCATCTTTTTAAATAAACCTCATACCAATAACCTTTAACTAAACGTATTGTAGAGATTTCTTCATGAAAAACTTTATCCAATGATCATCTCCGAAGTTATTCTAGAAACGCTATTATAAAAACGTAAAAATTAGAAACATTAAAAGTAAATTTTTAAAAGAACTTCCTTAGAAGACGTAATTAAAATGCATCTTTTAAATTAAACCTCATACAAAAAACCTTTAACTAAAAGGATTTTATAGATTTCTTCATGAAAAACTTTATCCAACGATCATCTCCGAAGTTATTCTAGAAACGCTATTTTTTAAACGATAAAATAGGAAACATTAAAAGCAAATTTTTTAAAAGAACTTCCTTTAAAGACGTTTTTAATATGCATCTTTTTAAATAAACCTCATACAAATAACCTTTAACTAAACGTATTTTAGAGATTTCTTCATGAAAAGCTTTATCCAATGATCATCTCCGAAGTTATTCTAGAAACGCTATTTTAAAAACGTAAAAATTAGAAACATTAAAAGTAAATTTTTAAAAGAACTTCCTTAGAAGACGTTTTTTAAATGCATCTTTTTAAATAAACCTCATGGAAATAACCTTTTACCAAACTTATTTAAGAGATTTCTTCGTGAAAATATATATCCAACGAACATCTCCGAAACTAAACTTTAAAACGCACTTTCAATGACGACAACTAAAGAAAAGATATAAGCAGTATTTTTAAAAGAACTTCCTTAGAAGACGTAATTAAAATGCATCTTTTAAATTAAATCTCATACAAAAAACCTTTAACTAAAAGGATTTTAGAGATTTCTTCATGAAAAACTTTATCCAACGATCATCTCCGAAGTTATTCTAGAAGGCTATTTTAAAAACGAAAAAATAAGAAACATTAAAAGCAAATTTTTTAAAAGAACTGTCTTTGAAGACGTTTTAAATATGCATCTTTTTAAATAAACCTAATGGAATTTACCTTTAACTAAACGAGTTTTAGAGATTTTTTCATGAAAAACTATATCCAACGATCATCTCCGAAGTTATTCTAGAAACGCTATTTTTTAAACGATAAAATAGGAAACATTAAAAACAAATTTTTTAAAAGAACTTCCTTTAAAGACGTTTTTAATATGCATCTTTTTAAATAAACCTCATACCAATAACCTTTAACTAAACGTATTGTAGAGATTTCTTCATGAAAAACTTTATCCAATGATCATCTCCGAAGTTATTCTAGAAACGCTATTATAAAAACGTAAAAATTAGAAACATTAAAAGTAAATTTTTAAAAGAACTTCCTTAGAAGACGTAATTAAAATGCATCTTTTAAATTAAACCTCATACAAAAAACCTTTAACTAAAAGGATTTTATAGATTTCTTCATGAAAAACTTTATCCAACGATCATCTCCGAAGTTATTCTAGAAACGCTATTTTTTAAACGATAAAATAGGAAACATTAAAAGCAAATTTTTTAAAAGAACTTCCTTTAAAGACGTTTTTAATATGCATCTTTTTAAATAAACCTCATACAAATAACCTTTAACTAAACGTATTTTAGAGATTTCTTCATGAAAAGCTTTATCCAATGATCATCTCCGAAGTTATTCTAGAAACGCTATTTTAAAAACGTAAAAATTAGAAACATTAAAAGTAAATTTTTAAAAGAACTTCCTTAGAAGACGTTTTTTAAATGCATCTTTTTAAATAAACCTCATGGAAATAACCTTTTACCAAACTTATTTAAGAGATTTCTTCGTGAAAATATATATCCAACGAACATCTCCGAAACTAAACTTTAAAACGCACTTTCAATGACGACAACTAAAGAAAAGATATAAGCAGTATTTTTAAAAGAACTTCCTTAGAAGACGTAATTAAAATGCATCTTTTAAATTAAACCTCATACAAAAAACCTTTAACTAAAAGGATTTTAGAGATTTCTTCATGAAAAACTTTATCCAACGATCATCTCCGAAGTTATTCTAGAAGACTATTTTAAAAACGAAAAAATAAGAAACATTAAAAGCAAATTTTTTAAAAGAACTTCCTTAAAAGACGTTTTTAATATGCATCTTTTTAAATAAACCTCATACCAATAACCTTTAACTAAACGTATTGTAGAGATTTCTTCATGAAAAACTTTATCCAATGATCATCTCCGAAGTTATTCAAAAACGCTATTTTAAAAACGACAACTTAAGAAAAGATATAGGAAGAAATTTTTAAAAAGAACTTCCTAAAAATACGTTTTTAATATGCATCTTTTAAATTAAACCTCATACAAATAACCTTTAACTAAACGCGTTTTAGAGATTTCTTCATGAAAAACTTTATCCAATGATCATCTCCGAAGTTATTCTAGAAACGCTATTTTTTAAACGATAAAATAGGAAACATTAAAAGCAAATTTTTTAAAAGAACTTCCTTTAAAGACGTTTTTAATATGCATCTTTTTAAATAAACCTCATACAAATAACCTTTAACTAAACGTATTTTAGAGATTTCTTCATGAAAAACTTTATCCAATGATCATCTCCGAAGTTATTCAAAAACGCTATTTTAAAAACGACAACTTAAGAAAAGATATAAGAAGAAATTTTTAAAAAGAACTTCCTAAAAATACGTTTTTAATATGCATCTTTTAAATTAAACCTAATACAAATAACCTTTAACTAAACGCGTTTTAGAGATCTCTTCAGGAAAAACTTTATCCAACGATCATCTCCGAAGTTAATCTAGAAGGCTATTTTAAAAACGAAAAAATAAGAAACCTTAAAAGCAAATTTTTTAAAAGAACTTCCTAAAAATACGTTTTTAATATGCATCTTTTTAAATAAACCTAATGGAATTTACCTTTAACTAAACGAGTTTTAGAGATTTCTTCATGAAAAACTATATCCAACGATAATCTCCGAAGTTATTCTAGAAACGCTATTTTAAAAACGAAAAAATAAGAAACATTAAAAGCAAATTTTGTAAAAGAACTTCCTTTAAAGACGTTTTTAATATGCATCTTTTTAAATAAAACTCATACAAATAACCTTTAACTAAACGTATTTTAGAGATTTCTTCATGAAAAGCTTTATCCAATGATCATCTCCGAAGTTATTCTAGAAACGCTATTTTAAAAACGTAAAAATTAGAAACATTAAAAGTAAATTTTGTAAAAGAACTTCCTTTAAAGACGTTTTTAATATGCATCTTTTTAAATAAACCTAATGGAATTTACCTTTAACTAAACGCGTTTAAGAGATTTCTTAATGAAAAACTATATCCAACGATCATCTCCGAAGTTATTCTAGAAGGCTATTTTAAAAACGAAAAAATAAGAAACATTAAAAGCAAATTTTTTAAAAGAACTTCCATAAAAGACGTTTTTAATATGCATCTTTTTAAATAAACCTCATACAAATAACCTTTAACTAAACGTATTGTAGAGATTTCTTCATGAAAAACTTTATCCAATGATCATCTCCGAAGTTATTCAAAAACGCAATTTTAAAAACGACAACTTAAGAAAAGATATAGGAAGAAATTTTTAAAAAGAACTTCCTAAAAATACGTTTTTAATATGCATCTTTTAAATTAAACCTAATACAAATAACCTTAAACTAAACGTATTTTAGAGATTTCTTCATGAAAAACTTTATCCAATGATCATCTACGAAGTTATTCTAGAAACGCTATTTTTTAAACGAAATAATAGGAAACATTAAAAGCAAATTTTGTAAAAGAACTTCCTTTAAAGACGTTTTTAATATGCATCTTTTTAAATAAAACTCATACAAATAACCTTTAACTAAACGTATTTTAGAGATTTCTTCATGAAAAGCTTTATCCAATGATCATCTCCGAAGTTATTCTAGAAACGCTATTTTAAAAACGTAAAAATTAGAAACATTAAAAGTAAATTTTTAAAAGAACTTCCTTAGAAGACGTTTTTAAAATGCATCTTTTTAAATAAACCTCATGGAAATAACCTTTTACCAAACTTATTTAAGAGATTTCTTCGTGAAAAACTATAACCAACGAACATCTCCGAAACTAAACTTGAACACGCACTTTCAATGACGACAACTAAAGAAAAGATATAAGCAGTATTTTTAAAAGAACTTCCATAGAAGACGTAATTAAAATGCATCTTTTAAATTAAACCTCATACAAAAAACCTTTAACTAAAAGGATTTTAGAGATTTCTACATGAAAAACTATATCCAACGATAATCTCCGAAGTTATTCTAGAAACGCTATTTTTTAAACGATAAAATAGGAAACATTAAAAGCAAATTTTTTAAAAGAACTTCCTAAAAATACGTTTTTAATATGCATCTTTTTAAATAAACCTAATGGAATTTACCTTTAACTAAACGAGTTTTAGAGATTTCTTCATGAAAAGCTTTATCCAATGATCATCTCCGAAGTTATTCTAGAAACGCTATTTTAAAAACGTGTTACTGGAAGAATAACAAGGATAGTTGTTTAATAGTTTATTGCAATAAATATAAATATATATGATATAATATAATAATATAATATAATGTCTTTTTAAAAGGATTGTGTTCGTTTCTTATATATAGCGTTGACATCTGTATCTCGTTAGGAATAATGAATCTTCTAGAATAGGATTCCATTCTGATTCTAGAAGTATTGCGAGGCGTGTTAATTAATAACATATTAATAACATTAATAATATAGTCACGTATTCTCTATATATGATTTAAACACGAGTTGATCATCAAGTGAGTGAGTGCTTAAAGTGTGGGTAACAGATCCCCCGGGTTAAGCCATCATCGACCCTGATGATAGGAAAATAGAAAATATAAAAAATATTTTACTTTATCGAGTCAAAATATTTAAAGTTTAAATAAAAAAAAATAAAGATGATCTGAAGAAAGAAAAAAAAAATATCCAGGTAAGTTGCTTGATTGCTATTGTTTGTTTCTGTCCATTCACCATACATTTAATTTTTTTTTTTTTTTAATTAGAATTTGGTTCTGTTAATTTAAACATATTTCGAATTGCAAGTTCATATGATTCGCTATTGTTTTCTTCTACATGGACCTGAGCTATTTCTTCAGTGTTGTTTATTCTCGGATTATTTCTTTTCCTTTTTCTGCTAATGATTTTATAAATAAATGAAATGAATTTAAACATCTTGACTATTATTTTAACTATGAACCAAAACATAATAAAGAAAAGAATTAACCCTACCATTTTAAGAATTAATCTCTGTTTCTTTATTGCGACTGTATCAAAAATTCAGATATTTTGTCCATTGACCCTTTTCTAACACTTTCTAGGTGTGATGCAATGTACATTTCTGTATCGCTTTTAAAATATTCATTCATTACTGAGTTCCTTTCTCTATCACTATAATTTAATAATAAATTTATATGATTGAATTCTAAACTATGTAGATCTCTAATTTCGTTATTTATTTCTATCCCTTTTTTCCAGTAAGTTATTTTAAAATCTTTTTTATTAAATCTTATACTAATGTTTTTATCTAATATATTACGTATCCAGTACGTTCGATCATCACAACTGATTAATTTTGACTCTTTCCTAATAATACTAGATTGCGTTAGATGTCCGTACGACTCAGTACCGTTTATTTGAAATTTAACTTTAGGATCTTTATAGCAATCAGCATTATTGTCGATTGTTATTTTTTCAATAACAGTACAAACAGGAACATAGACAATACCATATCTCGAGTAAGTTATTATGTCATGATCTGTGTCTTTTATAATGTCAAAATTATCTTCGACAAGTGACATAATTTTTAAATACCTCAATTTATTTAAACAAATATTTTCTTTTAATTTATCAATGAGATTATACGTTTTTAGTTCTATGTTATCTGTATCAGCTAGTAGTAATTCGTGGATTGTCCCAATTTCATTTTTATTTTTGGCCAAATTCGTTTTATTCTTCGTAAAAAATAAGCCTTCTGATGTTTCAAACATTTCAATGTCACAGTAAACCGTTTTGTTAATAATCTTGAATATTAGGTTACCCAATGAATTGCTAAATATGTTGTCAAAAGGTGTGTTTAGTGACATTGAAACCAGTCTCCTAAAGGGACATTTGTTGATTATTGTCTTATTCCAGATAAATATCGAATTTTCAGTTTTACATTCCAAATCTTCGATACCACAGTTGTATATTTTCGAGTTTTCACTTTGTAAATTAACATACCTCAATGAGCATACAAGCCCGTACGCATAAGAAGTCTTAAGCCAATGGTACGAAGGGTGTGCCGGTTTAGAAAAAAGACATCGGTTGTCTTACATATCATTACATTGCCAAGGCATTTTTTAGTAAATTCCATTATAAAACATTCTTCTTTAGGACATTTTTCTAATAACTATTTGTTCATCCTTAGATTCAGCACCAAAGAAGTTTTGAAATGTTTCAATGAATGTTTCTACGATTGAGACACTTCAATAGCCAGGTTCCGTCAATTGTTAAGCTTTGCCGTACCTAACAAAAACAACGGAGTTGATTCTCATAACTTTTATAGTCTTTTCTAATCCATTATTCTTTTGTTAACATGATGCGGGCTGACATTTTTTCGTCTAAGTTCTAATGTTGTGTATTATCTTTAGTTTCCCATGTAGGAGTATCACATACAGAGAAGCTACCTTTTATTTCAAAACAACATTGCGAGACTGATAAGAAGAACACCATATTATTGTAACTGTTGTTACTGATGATATCCAATTGAATTGATGTTTCCTTCCCCCTAGCTTTGCTTTTTGTATCTTTATGATGTTCTTTTCCCTAACTTTTTCCAATATCTATCGATTGTGGACTTATCAATAAAATTTTCCGCCGGTTCCAATTTATTATGCTTATTTGAAAAGCCACAGACCATTTTACATAATAAAATTCGTACTTTTTTGGTTTTTACTTAGTCTATGATCAGATTACCGTTTCCACTTTGTAAAAATTTGACTCATCCCCCGGGTTCAATGGTGCCTTATCCACCTTTAAGCGTTGTAGTGGGGAATGTGTTTTTAAGTTCTTTGGGCCGAACTGGTCTTCGACAATATAAATTGTGATTTTTAGTAATGTTTCGATAATTTTAAAAGGACCTTGGAATATTTAGGATGGAAGTTTATCAGTGTAAGCCCATAATTTTTATCCCAAAAACATTGGTGCCCAATGGATAAGGTTTCAGTTCTGAAATTTTCCGTGTGTGGAGCCTTGTTTTTGTCCGCCTTCATTTGTTTTTACCTACCTTGCCAATATTCTCAAGAGCTTTGGTTCGGTCTATGTCACTTAAACTTTTTTTAAGTCTGCCGCCCTAGAACAAATTGCATCTTTCTGACAAAGTTATCGTCCGTGGCTGACCAAATCACTGAAATCTGTTCATTAGTTTCGACCGAATGTCAGTTCAAATGGAGAATATTTAGTCGTAGAGTGTATTCTAGTGTTTTGTATCGATAAAAGGACATACGGGAATCACATTTTGGACAGTCTTCCCGGATTGTCACAGCAGTGTTTGCGTAGACAAGGTAATTATTTTCTCTAATTTAATCCTTCTGTTTGGCCATTTGTTCGTGGACTGGATATGCTGACGTAATTGCATGTTCCAGCTCCAAACTTGTCGTTAAGAAGTTCGTCCATTACTAGAGTCTATTAAATTCAGTCCCTTGATCAGAAGTAACAACTCTAATTGGACCAAAGATACAAATATATTTCCACAGTATACTCGCTATCTTCATTTGCTTCTTTACTTTTAATAGGTTCTGCAAACGCAATGTTTAGACAGGTAGTCAATAATGACAATAATGACCTGAGTACCCTTCAGCAGGTTACTGGATAGCCCGAAGACTATAGTCGATTCCAAATCCTATCAAAAATCCCTTGGATCGCTGTCCGCCTTTAGCACAGTGCTTCTTTTGGGATAGCTAGATGGTTACGTTTACAAGGTTCGCATTTGTTTACAAACTGAATTACATACGTCCCACATTTTTAGTACAAACCAGTAATAATCCTTTTTCAATCTATTATAAGTGCGTTTCCGCCTGAAAATGCCCTAATAAATGAGGCATCTCTTATAAGGATTCTCTCTGACTTCGGGTTTCGGAACGTTCACTACCTCAACCTTTCGTTGTTTACTATGAAAATATTTTATCTGATATTGGCTCGTAGGAGTAGATATTTGCCAATTTTGCTAACTCTTTTTACTTGTTTCCTAGGTAATCCTGAAGGGAGTTTATTCATTTTTAACATAATGTAATAGTGGCACTATCCTCATACACATCTAGATGCCTGTGAGTATACATTGGCTTCTGTTGTACATCTTTATTTCGACTGACGTACTCAGTTAACATTAAACACAGGTTTACTTATCGCATCGGCGATTACCATGAGCAGTTTCCTTTGCGATGTGTTATTTTTATGTGCGTAATCTTGTAAATGATGGCCCATACTCGCCAATCTAGCCGTAGGATTTTTTATACTCATTAACCATTTTAACGCAAACATGATTCGTGACTACTCAACAAATTGTACCATATACGTATATTCGAAACTCTATAAATCCAAATACAACTGAGAGACATTCCTTTTACGATAAGTGATTGTGTAGTTCACTTCGTGTTTTGTAAGAACTCTTGAAGCATAGCACACAACATATTCCATTCCAAATCGTCTACCTGTGCTAGTATAGCTCCGATAGCAATGCAAGATGCCATCTGAGTGAATTTATAAAGCTTCTTTTGAAGTTTGGGTTGTCTAAGAATCAGGGGTACGAAAATTAAGCTTCCTTTAACGTATTTAAAAAGCTTTATTTTGCGCTTCTCTAACCATTCAAATCTAACGTATCTAGCTTAAGAAAGTTTGAACAATGGTTGTGCGATATTTGCATAATCCTTGACAAACTACGGTAATAGTAGTTTGAATTCCGAGGAAAAACTAAGAAGCTGTTTCAAATTTTAGGTGGTGCTCGTTTTTTTATCGCTTCAACTTTAGTGGGGTCCATTTCGCCAGTTTTACCAGTGATAACATTACCCTAAGACTTTGATTCTCTTGGCAAACCACCTACATTTGGATGGCTTTTATTTCTTAAAACTGCCTTTTTAAGAGCTTCAGCTACCAGCTTTAATGTGTTCCAAATGTTCCTTTGCTGTCTTTTGAGATTGAACAATTATATCATCGAGATAAATTTCGCAGTATGATATTCCTCCTAAAACACGATGCATTTTGCA